>JBBPDH010000036.1:13413079-13430231 GCA_037974565.1 Clupeocharax schoutedeni | reverse complement strand
CCAGTGGTGGTGCTGAAGGTAGGATTCGAACCTGTGACCTCTTGGTCCAGAGGCAAGTATCCTACCCACTGAGCTACTTCCACCCCCAATGCTGTGCAGTTACGGACTCCTGTGTATGTAAGAAATTGTGGCTCTGATGTTTTATTATACTATCTAGACATGGGAAAGCTGCACACACCCAAACCCCACCTAGATGAGACACCCTTCTCCTGCCCTGGGGGCAGGAAGGAGGGACAAATTGGAGGACCTAAGTGATATGCATCTGTGTTTATTGCAGTCACAGATTTCTTCATGACTGTCAGTGATCAACCTTCTGACTTATTTTCCTATCTGCCCCTGGGTGTGGCTTTGAGCAAGATAGGCTGGAAGTGAGATCGGTAGGACGATACTGAGAAAAGTGAGTCAGTGCCAGTGAGGGAGAACAGTGAGTGGTTGAGTGAGCAAGAGAGGGGGTGTAAGAGAGTGTGAGAGAATGCTTGGGGTGAGGAATGTCACACCAGGATTAGAGTGTATAGAAAGCTGGGCATGGCTGGGTTTGGCTGGGAGGTGCTATGCTATCTGTGGCCCAGCCTTGCTTTCCACACACCCTACCCCTAGTTATCAGCATCAGAGTCATAATGATGAATGTATTATTCATTGCATGGTTATAGGTTTTTTTTTGCTGTGTGACTTGTAATGCAATAATAATAATAATGTTATTAATCTCTTGCTTTGGCCAATTTTAATTTTTTTTTAATTTTAAAATATTTACTTTCAGACACTTTTGGGTAGTCAGTATTTTTTCAAATTCTACCCCACTGTACTGTAATCACATTGTAAGGTCATCAATTTGAGAATTACCCTCCCTTACAAGTTTTATATAGTATGAATCTCCTGCATTGATTCAGAATTAGGGCCATCAGACCGTACTTGTGGGTGTGTTCTTGGTGACTGTTCACCAGAAAACTGAAAGCACAGTGAGAGACTGTTACTCATTAACCAGTCACTCACACCCCTATACGGCTTGGGCTGAAGTCCAAAGTCTGCAGCGGAATGTTATCTGTTTATCAGCCAGCATCAGCACTCTGTCGTACATCTGTTCGTATGTAGGCAGCTTTGGAACAATTGTATTAGTCTTATTGCGAATGTTTCTTGAATTAATTTTAATCTTATGCCTTTTAAAGCTATAATGGCCACTGAACATGCAGGCAGTGAATGCTTATCTCATGCGATGATGTTCAAACTTACCGTGCACACAATTTTGTTACCAAGAACATTTTGAAGTGCGGTCACTTCATTTTTGTCAGTTGCTGTACGGATTTGTTTAGGTCCCACTACAGTGTCACATTATGATCTCTTGCTTTATTTGATGTGTGTCCAGCTGGATTATTAGCTTATTGGTCTGAGCTCCTTCATAGCCCAGGTTGATGGTACTGCCTACTGTGTAGTGATCTGGAGATTATTTGAATGATTAATCAGATACTTCTTGCAGTAGATTTTCAAATAAAATATTCGAAAAGCAGGGTATGTAAATATATCAACAGGAAAGGGAAGTAATATCATATAGCAAAGGAATATAAATGTAAATATATAAATATAGTTACAAACAACACATTAATGCTAGTACACATTGCATCTGGTGTTCAGAATTCTAGACGAATGTACATGCATTATTCTGTATAGCCTGTTTTTAATACAGTATTGTGATAATATTGTGAGTAGTGATAAGTAATCAGTGTGATATTAAATGTCCATGTCAGTGTGTGACTAACTTGTATGTTTGGTGAATTTATAGGGAAAAAATAAAATACGATTGGCTTGCATTTTGGGATCAGATGTCTTAGAGGTGAACTTCTGTCTGGACAAGTCAGGTCTGCAGCGGTTTGTAATGTCCAAAAGCCCTTGTTTCTACATTTTTGTATGTTTGGTTGTGCCGCTCATATTAACTATCTGGCTTCGCTTATTAAAACATACTACACATAACATAAACACTCAAATTCATTGTTTAGGTCTGTTAGTTTGCTGTGTTGACTTTCTAAAGTAAGGAAATGCCTCAACAGTAGCTTTTACATGAAAGTCGTTTTATTGTCAGTGCCCTATGTCTTTAATAGTCATGGGCGTATGAATACAGTACAAAATTAGTTGTTCACCTAGACAGCTTTCTAAACTGTGTGGCCACGCCTGTTGTCCTGCCCTGACTTCCCTGTGAAAGTACAGGTTGTTTGGGAGGAGAACAACACCAGTCATACCTGTTACATGTTGGTGCATGTTCATCATTGCTGTGGTTGGCCCAAACCAGGTGTTTTTGTCAGGCTGACTAAATCCATAGGCATAGTCTAGCCAAGGATATTGGTTAGGCTTCCACCTTTAGAATGTTTTATTATAAAATAGTCTTGAGGACTATTTTAGGTTACTTCTGTGACTCTGTGATGTTTTCCCCTAGCTTTGCATCAAACTCAAAACTATTTTTGTATACAGTCATTTGGTCACTGCACCAAATGACCACATACAGTCACTGCACAGCTGCCAAGTGTCAGATTCGTGCTGCTCAGAGGGAGATTTTATATTGTGAAGTTTGTGTGCCCAGTCATCCATAACAGTCTCTTTGGGGTCTGCAATTAGGGGCACATTATGGGCAAAAACAATGTTTTCCCCCCAAACCCAAACCCATACTTCTGTGTTCTAACATGGGTTAAGTGAGACTCGAAACAAGTTCAGCAGCACATTTCTAAAACATCTGTCTGCTTTGTAAAAGGCCAGCCTAACCATTTTAAATACTTGAAAAATAATTGGCTTTTAAGTAACATTAATTAAATAATAAGCAAAAATGCTTAATTGAAACCAATAAGCAAATGGCTATTACTACAAGGCATGCATAATAGTGATACAGCAATTTGCTATGGATGTGCTAATTCACCTGGCTCACATTATTTACATCATAAAATTGAAATATAAATCAACCCAAAAAAAAAAGGCAAATGTTAGCTGTTTTCAATCTTGGCAAATTTTCCCTGTACATAATATGTGTCATCCCGTAATTCCACTAGAAATGGCTGTGCTGCATTATGGCTGTAAAGCAGCCAACAAAGCTGGCTGTGCCTGTGATTCCACCAGATGCGCCACAGCATGTTTGAAAAGCGTCCTAGAAGCTTCCCTAAAAATATGCATCGGGTCTATTTTTGATGGAAGCCACAATTAAAAACACATCAGTACCTGCAGTAAGAGAAAAAATGCAGGTGTTCTCCTTCTGTTGAACATGCACTGTATGTGGAAACTAAATACAAAATAATAATGAGGATGAATATATTTTTAATAGCAAAAACACAGCCAGACTTCGCTGTCAGACAGACAAAAAAACTAACAATTTAATTGTGGCCTGTCACAGAAGAAGCATAAAATTAATGTACAAAACAAGGCCAGATGCTTTTTTTAAATGTAGGAACTGTGACTAATTCTGATATCTCTTTCATGTACAGATCTTCTGATGCCAATACATAAACATTTGTAATGAAGAAATCTGTACTTGAAATTCCTGGATAAACATTACATGGAATAAAACACTAATTTGTCTAGGGCTATGAGTTAAGTAAAATGAATAAATGGCTGATATTTTATTGGTTTGAAATATCTGTCAACATTTGTCCAGAGCCAATATATTTTATAGCAGTTATCTGTCGATAGTAATATGATTCGGATAATATGGTACTTTTCTTTTCTCTCCGTGTGTATTAAATTCTGTCCTTCATAATTATAACAGTTTATTATGGTAACAATATAAAAAAAGTAGTACTGTCATATTGGCCACCCTTACCCAAACTTACTAATACTTTCAAGACATGTGCTTATTTTAGGTATTTGTTGATTAGATTCTGATTTCAGACAGTTTGCATCAATTATATAGCAAGCAGCAGGGTGTTTTTATATTTTAGCTGTACTTTGCAGTGTATTCTGGCTCTGTAACACATCTGGTGAACTACCTTAGAATTGCTGACACACTGACTGTGTCATCGAACAGTAAAGGCACCATGGTGAATCAGTGTTACCAATTGTGTGGGACAAAGAGTGAGAAAGCGAGGAATGGTGTAAAAAAGGAAGAAGGAAAATTAAATACAAAGGTGGAAATAATGAAAAACACAGAGAAGATGAGAAGATGATGATGAAAGTCAAGCTGTGAAGTAAGAGAGAAGAGCAAGAAATGAGATTTCATTTGATAAGCAAAGACACTTCCAGTTGATCATATGACCCAGCTTTGTTTCTTAGTGTATGTTTTTGTTTAGTTTTGTATATGTTTGAGATAGAGAAAGAGAATTCATAAAGCACATGACAGTGAATTAGCAGACATTCAGTCTTGTATTCAGTCTGAAATTCTATTGTTTTGTGAGACTTGCTTCTTTATATGCTTCTTTTGTACTCATATTTATAATTGTTGTATGGCATCCTTGGGTGACTTGAAAGGCGCCTTTTAAATAAAATTTATTATTATTATTATTATTATTATTATTATTATATGGTCATTTGTTTAAGTGAGCATGAACTTCTTTTATTTCTGTAATTGAAGTGGAACACCTCACGGGCAGCATTAGGTGTGAATGGGTGTGTGAACACTGAATCAAGCCAAGCCTGTTGGATAAGTTGTGCCCATTGTAACTTGTTTCTCATCTCATGCCGATGGATGTGGGTGGAGACTGGAGTCAAAGGTCAAAAAAATCTGCAGCTGGCATTCCTTTTACACAGTTGTGTCCCTCCCTCTCCCCTCTGTATGCACATACATGCGTGGAGTTCCTTTTCATGAGCCGTTGCTCAAGCTAAACAAAAAAAAATAATAAACAAAAACGTTTTTTATTGAAAGTGTAATGTGGAATAAATACACAATTACCTGGGCAGTAATGTAGAAGTCTAGATTTTGTTTGACTAACAAGCCTTCTTTCATCTTGCAGGTTTGAAATTTGGATTAGGCTTAAGCAAAGGAGGCTGAGATGGCAATGCAGAGTAAGTTAACATAATGCAGTCATGTGAAAATGCTTATTGATTTTTAAAATGCAACATAAAATAAAAAATAAACAGTTAAAGCACAATACTCTGTCTGTTTGAACTTATCTGTGCTTGTATATTCCTTTGTTTTGCAGTGGGTGAGCGTGAGGGGGTTGTGAAGGTCACAGAGTGGCAGAAGACTTATTATGCAGGAGATTCAGGCATCCAATCAGGAGCCACCACAGTGCGCTCAGATGATGACGGTGCAGATTATAGCACCAAGAAATACACATTCACCACCACAGTTACAGAAAATCCTGCAGGTAAGCTACAAAACATTTTTGATATAATGCAGTCTTTAACTTAAGATTCAAGATATTTTCACCTACATAAGTAAAGCCAGTAAAGCATGTCGTGAAATGAGTCCCTGAGCCAAATTTAATTAGAGATATTGAAAACATTAAAAAACAAAAGCAAGATTTGTACAGTTCGCAAAATATCAAAGAATAGAATATCTGTCATTTACACGGGATCATAACAGCTAGGTGAATTATCTAGGCTTTTCACTACCTACCATGTTATAGTATATAAATTAGAAGATGGGGAAGTATAGGTATTGTAATTGCCATTAAATAGAAATGACATAGATGACATTTGTGATGATATGTATAGGTAGTTAGCTCAAAACTCTCACCAAAAAGTCTTTATGTCTCATACAGAGACCCACAGATAGATTTTATCCTCTTTATCTACAGTGTTTTCCACTCGCTCTCCTTTACTTTTTTCCTTGCAGACTTGGAGTCTCAGTATACTATGACACGTGCCCAGCGTGTGCGGGCGGCGATGTTCCCTGAGACAATGGTGGAAGGAACGACCATTTTGTCCACACAGTTGGACTCGTCACAGCAGACCAATGTGCAGAAGCTGGCTGAGCCTTCACAGCTGCTCAAGACTGCCATCATCCACCTCATCAACTACCAGGATGATGCTGAGCTGGCCACTCGCGCCGTACCCGAGCTTACCAAGTTACTTAATGATGATGACCAGGTACCTGATAGAACTGGCCCTAACATATCATTATAGGAATCTGGTTTAAAAAATCCCTTACCCCAAGCATAGAAACTATTATAAGTAATTTTAAACTCCAGGACATTGGGCAAAATGATCACCTTTGACCACCCTCTTTGCCAGGTTGTGGTGAACAAGGCAGCACAGATTGTAAACCAGCTGACGAAGAAAGAGGCGTCCCGGCGGGCTCTAATGCAGTCACCACAAATGGTGGCTGCAGTGGTAAGGGCCATGCAGAACACAGGTGACATGGAGACAGCCCGGGCAACAGCCAGCATCCTGCACAACCTCTCACATCAGCGCGAGGGGCTACTTTCCATCTTCAAATCAGGTGGCATCCCTGCCCTGGTGCGCATGCTAAGGTGGGATATGGTTATGTGGAGATAAAGGCACATCACAAAAAGACATTCCCAAGAAACCCAAACACTCAATTTATTTAAAAAACATTATTTAAACTGTTTTACTTTTTACATGCACCAAATTTCAAAAATCATACAAATCAGGGTTTTCTTTGAACTGTTACTTCAACCACACTTTACTCAAATGAGAAAATGTCTCTGTTGCAGCTCTCCTATGGAGTCAGTGCTGTTCTATGCTATCACCACCCTGCACAACCTACTCTTGCACCAGGAGGGTGCCAAGATGGCTGTGCGTCTGGCTGATGGCCTGCAGAGGATGGTCCCGCTGCTGAAGAAGAGCAACCCCAAATTTCTGGCCATTACCACAGATTGCCTTCAGCTTCTCTCATATGGCAACCAGGAGAGCAAGGTATATATTAAAAAAAACACAAACATGTACAAAGTATGGTGGTAGAGAAATATGTGAGTGTAATCCTTGGTTTCTCTTTGCCCTGTCCAATTGCAGTTGATAATCCTGGCCAACGGGGGTCCTGAGGGTCTGGTGCAGATCATGAGGAACTACAGCTATGAGAAGCTGCTGTGGACCACCAGTCGCGTACTCAAAGTGCTCTCTGTGTGTCCTAGCAACAAGCCTGCCATAGTGGAGGCCGGTGAGTGAGAATGGAGGGCTCTAAGCCCGGTCCCAGGGACTGACTGCTCTTCTAGCAGGACAAACAATCTCTGGGGAGTAGCAGGCTCTGTGAGAGCGCTGCCCCTTTCTCTTTTTGTTGCTGTTTTATTCATTCAGTCTCTCTATTTAACTCTTTTCCAGCACATCTAGTGTTTTTGCTGCACTATAGTGGCTGGGTACATAGCATTTGGTCAGTGCGTTCATTAAACTAAACAGCCAATATAATCAAGTAATATCATATTATCAAGTAATAGAGAATATGCAGTAATGTATTATGATACTCTGGGGGTATGTGGGTGTTTGCTAAATTACTTTGTGTATGTGTCTGTCACCTGCACTCTTTCTCAGGTGGAATGCAGGCGCTGGGAAAGCATGTGACTGGCACTAGCCAACGCCTGTCACAGAACTGTCTGTGGACTCTGAGGAACCTGTCTGACGCTGCCACAAAACAGGTTTGTGTTAACTCTCATCACATACTCATTATTTATTGTTTATTGTTTCTCATATGTATTGTACACTTACAGAGAAAATTTATCTACATGCCAGAAATTATAAAAAGCTACATTTTGTCATGCTTTCTCACTATCTCACAGAAATTTCCCAAATATGGTAACATTGCAATCATTATATTTGGGACGGTGTACAATAAATCCTGAACGATGTACAATAAGATAAAGAGACCCAAACATATTTGACCAGCAGCGTAATTGTGAATTTTTCAGGGGTGTAAACCTGGAATTTTCTGTTTTTTCCCTTTACCTGAGAGGCAGTACTTTTGTTGTCAGTTTCTTGCCCTGACTGTAAATTGTTTGTAACATGTATCGTTCTTTATGTATAGGATGGACTGGAAGGGCTCCTGCAAGTTCTGATTAGTCTCCTCTCTACGGACGATGTTAACATGCTTGCATGTGTCACGGGCATCTTGTCCAACCTCACATGCAACAACCCTCGCAACAAGACTCACGTTACCCAGAACAACGGGGTGGAGGCTCTAATCCATGCCCTACTCCGGGCTGGAGAGAAAGAGGATGTGGCAGAGCCAGCCACCTGCGCCTTGCGCCACCTCACCAGCCGCCACCCGGAAGCTGAAGTGGCTCAGAACGCCGTCCGCATACACTATGGCATCCCTGCCATTGTCAAACTGCTCAACAAGCCTTACTACTGGCCTGTGGTCAAGGTGTGTACCAGTTGGTAAATCGAGAAAACCTGTTCTGGCTTCAATTTGTGCAAAAGTGTTAAAGTTTTAGTTTGTTTGATTTGTTGTTTCTTATATATTTTAAATATGAAACCTATGTTATTCTGTATGCTTTAACAATTAGCTGTAATAGAGTACCTGCACTTGTAAGCAGTGATATGCAGGGTTAATCTCCAATTAACATTTCATGTCACTACTCGAAAATAAATAGTTAAGCAGTAGACCTTATGCTTCTTATACAAAAAAATACTACTAAACAGTTATAATAGCAAAGATTTGTTTTAATAGCAAAGACTTACTTCTGTATTAACTTTGTAAAGAAAGGATTGCTGAAAGCTGCTATCATTAAATTTTTTGTTCAAGAACATAATATGAAATGATGCATGTATGACTTCAACTTAATAGTAGGGGTGGTGATAGCCTACCCCATAGGTTCGAATCCTACCTTCAGCACCACCACTGGGTCCCTGAGCAAGACCCTTAACCCCCAGTTGCTCCAGGGAGACTGTCCCCTGTAGTTAGAGAATGGAAGTGGCTTTGGATAAAAGCGTCTGATAAATGCCGTAAATTTAAATAAATGTAGTTGTATCCTTTCTCTTCAGGCTGTGGTTGGCCTAATCCGTAATCTGGCACTGTGCCCAACCAATCAAGCTCCTCTTAGAGATGCAGATGCCATTCCCAAACTGGTCAATCTGCTGATAAGTGCCCACCAAGATGCACAGAAGCACGGCTCAGCCAGCCAGCAAACATACCAAGTAGGTAACAACACATTGCCCACACGACCTGAATTGTGATATAACTAACACACATGGTCAGCTGGTAAGGTTGTGAATAGTAAATGGCCTCGTCTGTTAGCAATTTAATTATTTATGTGAACTACTAACATGAGCAGTTACAATTACCAGATCTTGTTTCACAATATCTCACTGATTTTTTTCTCTGTGCATATCTATTAGGATGGTGTGAGAATGGAGGAGATTGTGGAGGGCTGCACAGGAGCACTTCACATCATGGCCAGAGACCCTATCAATAGAAGCTTCATTGCTGAAATGAACACTATCCCACTGTTTGTACAGGTTAATGTCACAACAAGTTACAGTGTATTAAAGCAGTCTTGGTTCCCTCCTATATCATCTTTGGCTGTACAAAGCTCTTCCACTTTTCCAAGCATAATTTTCTCATCATTCACTTTTAATGTATAATGTGCCTTATATAACCCCTTTGCTTTTCTCTTTAGCTGCTCTATTCCCCCGTGGATAACATAAAGCGAGTGGCTGCTGGTGTGCTGTGTGAGCTGGCACTGGATAAAACTGCAGCCACGGTCATCGATAGTGAGGGAGCTTGCTCTCCACTTATGGAACTCCTACACTCGAGCAACGAGGGCATTGGTGAGTAAAAGAGGAGCATGGGAAAAAAATTCTTTGTTTAAGAGAATGTTTGTGTAGTAGAGTCACTGCAAAGTGTATAATATAATTGACCAAAATGCTATATTTTAGTAATTTTTACAGTCCTGAAGTAGGTATGTAGCCACGCACAACTGATTTCATATTTCTTAAATCTGAATTTGGCAACACGTTCTGGAATCAGCGTTCTCATGGTAATAAAACTTGCACTGTTAAGGGGATATGTTTAACACTAAGCTATTGGCAACAGATTATATAAATGCTTGAAATTCAGTTTAGAATTGGATTTCAGCTTGGTTAGTTATTTTGTTTTTTGATATACGTTACGTTTTGATAAAAGTTGGGATGCTGTGTAAAATGGTTGTAAAAACAGAATGGGATGATTTGCAAACCATGTGAACCCATATATTTAACTGAAAATAGAACAACCAAACATTTTTTGAAGAAAAAAAAGTTTTATCTCATTTGCAAAGCATTGCACTTTTCTTCACATTTTACTCTGTGTCCCAGCATTTTGGATCATAGGTTTGTAGTAAAGCTAATTTCAAGGATTTTAACTTAACTTTAACTTGAATGGCCTTAACCAGTGGTTTTCTTTGGGTACCAGTGTCTTTCTCTTGTGTTCACAGCAAGAACATGGTGAATATTCATTAACAGGGACTGGAACAGAGTTCGTTGTGCAGTTAACTTCTTGTTGCCTTTTTCAGCTACGTATGCGGCTGCTGTGTTGTTCCGCATCTCTGAAGACAAAAACGCAGACTACAAGAAGCGGGTGTCTGTGGAACTCACACACTCTCTCTTCAAACATGACCCTGCAGCATGGGACATGGTAAGTGCTCCCTCTGGTGGTAAAGTGGTCACAAATCTGGTTTAACATTTCATCCGAGATGAATGTTTGGTTTTTTTAAACTGATACATGGACAATTCAAACTTTTTTTGTTCCTTTCTAGGCTCACAACAATGCAATGATGGATGCTGGATATGCACAAAATGGTTTGTATTGTAAACCTGCAGACTTCATCTCTAAATTTAGTTGATTTCTTGATTCACATCTAACTGGCCCTGATAAAGCAGTAATAAAACACTCCATGTTTGCCTTTGCAACATCATTCACATTAGACTGTCAAGTGCTCTAATCCTTCTCAGTGTGTCAAAGCAATGTCCATATGCTAAAATGTGTTTAACAGATATTGACCCTGGCTTTGCTGCTGCTGGCTATATGTTTGATCCCATGGTGGGAGACCTTGACATGCCTGATGATTACCAACAAGCCTACGACCCAATGCAGAGGGCCTACGATGCCTGCTAACAGGTTAACACACTAAACCACAACAGACCAGTGGGGGAACCTCTTTTCTGTCCATTGTGGTTCTATTGAAATGAAGCCTTACCATCATAAATCATCATACCAGCAGACTAGTAATATAGATGTACAGCTGATATATTTCAGCGATATGCAAAGTACTGCCCATGAAATCGGTGTTCACTTTGATCATTCTGATTTTGATGCTGATTTGGTGACATTGTTTAGATTTTTTGTAGCAAAACTTTTTAAAAATCAGGAGCAAAACACTGATCCTATACAAACCATTTGAAATTAGTGGAGTTCGTACAAATTTATGCCACTGCAGTCTATTGTTCTAAAGCATTTTTTATTGCATGTATTTATAGTTCTGTAAAATCAAGATTTTTGGAACACATTAAAAATGGAACATTGACCCAGGAATAAAAAATGCTCTTAAACCTGAACTTGTGTATTGTCATAGCTTTAAAATGTATGACATCAATTCAGTAAAAGTTGAGTAGCTAGTAACTAAATACCAAAGAATCGTCATAGCTGTTCCTGTGTGATTGAAATGATACTAACATGGATATTGTGTTGCCTTCTTTTTACAGAGCGGTCATGCTTCAAATAAAAAGAACAATAAGAAAGTGAATGCTTCAAAATGGAGTGTGTTGCTCTGCAGGACCTTTCCTCAGCTGGACTGCTGTGGCTCACATTTTCCTCAGCTGGATCGAGTCCACACACACTGCTGTACTATATGCAATTATCACTGTGCTTTGAGGGACAGAATCCTATATTAACACTGCCTTCTCATGAAAATGACACGTCTTATTTTGTGTAGAAAATGTTCTTTAGGGCTCTTAATGGGGAGGTTTGTAAACATATTGGTAAGAGGACTGGTAAAACTGCCAAAGAGATTGAGTTATTGTGTGATAATCATGCTTTTTATTTTTACTGTATTTTGTTGATTGTGGAAAATACTGCGAGGAGTGAGAGAAGAGCTCAAATAAACTGACCCTGATCAGGTTTTATAGCTTTGTCTACCAAGGTTTGTCACGTAATGGCAAATTTAACCCCATTCCAGGGCTGGCTCTTTTGAGAATATGATGTAGAACCTATGTGGCCAAATGTCCCATTGTCCATTAGGTGGTGCAAGTTTTTAGTAGTCAAGTGTAACATGATGCTAAACTGCATAAATGGCATTAACGGCTTTGTCTTTTTTCCTTTTGCACAGCAACAAAAAGAATCAAGAAAATATGTAGATATTGATGCTTCAATATCATTATGCTGTTATTTTTGTCAGTTAATTTCATACTGTCTACCTGACACTTCATCCGAAATGCAGATATTGGCAGCGCTTCCCCTCTGTATACACTGGCCTTCTGATGCTTGTTTCTCTGGCACCAGACATTAACAAGGAAAACAATAAATATTCCACAAGCCTTAGTTCTTAGTTGACATATTTGGCTTTTTTGCTGTTTACTACAGATATAAATGCAATGATAAGGGATAAACACTAACATGGTGAAGTTGTCACCAGATTTTACACAGTTAAGATTAACTTGTAGTCAGAATGTTGAAAATATGACGAGGGATTGTCTTTATAGTGTTTCTACTTCATACTTTGTAGAAAAAGAAATAAAACTTGTTACTAACTGAAGATCTGAGAATGGCTTTTTTTAATTAAATAAAACTTGTGATGTATGGGATAAAACAAACTTTAGGAAGGTCACCCAGGTTGGTTTTATTTACAAAGCAATTAACTTAAATCCATATAGAGAATTTCATTTCAACTGTTACACTATTTACCAATGCATGTTGAAACATGGTTAAAAAACTCACTGTACATTTATTACATTGGAAATGTACAGACTTAAAAATAACCATGACGACCCCCACCCCCATGTAGGTAAAACCACATTAAAAGAAAATTCTATCAACATAAATTTATAAGGGGTCTGAATGTTGGAGCCTTAATCGTTTTAAGAAAGGCCAGCAGCTAAGATGCTTCCCAGTAGCGTACGATCCTTCAGTGCATTCTCTACATCCTTCTCTTCAATCTTCAACGAAATCTGTCAAAGAGATCATGAGCTTTCAATTATATACTTGCACATTAAGGCAGGTATAAAAACATTTTCTACTCCTGTGATCAAAACATGTATAGCCTGTGCTTGAATGAAACATGCTTCGGCTCCATGGTTTTGCCAGAAAACAGCTCACTTCCTTTTCAGACATACTGGCAGAGTGACAGTGTTATCGATGGATTCATAAAGCTGCTGTGAACGAGGCCTACCTTGGTAAGCCGTGCTTCTTTGGCCTTCTTGAGGGAAAATATGCCTCTGCTCTCGAGTAGACTGCAAAGGGAGAGGCATTCACCCTGCCCCACTCCACTGACCTGCCTTTGCCGACAAAGCTTACTGTAGGCCTCACACAGCTGTACACATAAAAGAATCAAATTTGAGACGGGGTCATAGTTTCATACTTCAACAGGCAAACTTTCCATGATCGAAACTTGTTTTTGGTGAAACTCACCTTGCCTAGCTGGACCTCTCTGCTCTTGCCATTGCGGGTGAGCAGGAGCAGGCAACAGACCAGCAGCTTCTGCTGCAATGGAAAACTTTCACCATCTCCCCCACTGGAGGCCATGCGATCCCCATACACTTCTGACAGCACTTTTGCCACTTGTGGAACGCTCACACGTGATACTGCAACAACAGAAACTCATCATCAGGCATTTCCTTTAACTGAACAGATAGACCATTCAGGCTGTTACTACAGAAGTGTTCAAATGCATTACAGGTTAATCTGCAAAAAGTTGACTCTACATTCTGATGTTACTTCAAAGTACAGTATTTTACTACCCTTTGTTGCTATTTAACAAGTCACTCATAGTAAATCTGGGGGGGGGGAACTGCTCACTTGCTTTGTCCTCACAATCTAACCTCAGGATATGGCTGTTCATTGTGTATAGACAGAACATATAATTTTTTTTACCTTTATTATTTGGTGTAGATTCAGGTGGCATCTTGGATCTGTTAGATTCAACCATCTCTACAGCTCTCCTGCAAGGCAAGGAAGAATAGGGGGAATTAGAATAATTTAGCTAAAGAGTTTCTGAAAACCAATTTTCAACAGTGCAGTAGTCAGAAATAATGCAATCTCCTTATACCTGCAAATGTCCAGGGCTTTACGAGCATCTCCTGACACAGCAGAAACCTTCCTGGCACAAAATTGAACAGCAGCAGCATCTAAAATGTCCTCTCCTGACACCTAAAAACAACCAGGGAGAAATGTAACTTTCAATTTCTGAACGGCAACACACTTGATCTAATACACAATCAAATTGCTGACTAAAATCATAGGTTAGGGATGTCTTACCTGTGTGAGTCTTTCTTGGACAATGGCTGTGAGTTCTTGACGACTGTATGGGGGGAAATGGAGGAGCTGTGGTCTGCAGTGAGGCTTGGCCTGCAGTCTGGGCAGAATACGGTCCGTCAAGTCTAGAGCGTTTGCAATACCTGAGGGGAATGAAAATCAAATTAGACAAAGCTGATGCTGTATCGTCACAAAGTGTTATTTTACACTAACTTTCTGTGTTGCTGAATATAGACAGCATGCTTCTTCCTTCATGGATTACAACCTAATCTCTGTAACATACTATATAACTGACCTATAAGAGACAGTCGAGACTTGGGAAGATAAGGCCATTCAAAAATGGTGTAGAGGACATCCTGAGATTTGCTATCCAGCTGATCCATCTCATCTAGGACCAAGAGTCTGTCAGACATACATTCAGAATCAATTATATAAACAAAAAACCATTGGTACAAAATATTTCAAATGGATAGACATGCATTAGGGACACAATGTTTAATATTCAAACACTTACACAGTAGGTCCTAAACTGGTCAGCAGCTTTTCAAGTTTGCCGTCACCAGAGCTCCTGGAGGTCTTTAATTTCTCAGCCAACAGTGGGAATATGGAATGGGAGCTACGTAATGTCATGCAGTTAATCACCACAGTCTGTACCCCCTTGAGGAGAGCCTAGAAGCAGAACAATTAAATGTGGTTGAAAAATATAACATCATGGTGAATTTGAACACTGTACCCAAGTCAAAAATTTGCTATAATCAAATTCACACACTGTACAAAACAAGGGTTCTATGTTCCAAATTTTCAGTTTATTACAAATCAAACATCGCTTATCTAAACTCACCTTGTGTTCCTGAAGCACACAGTTCAGACAGGCTGTCTTCCCTGTCCCAGGAGCACCAGATATATATAAGCTGGAGGGCTTTCCAGGTACTACATGGTTCTGCAGGAAGGACACGATCGTTGCTCGCTCAGCCTCACGAGAGAGCAGTCGTTCAGGCACAGCTGTATGCAGAGCTTGCTTCACACTCTGGTAATGTGACTCTTAAGTGAGGAAAAGAACACAAATGTCATTTGACCTAATAAACAAAAATGAAATTGTTGCAGATCAGAGGTTCTAAAAAAAACTTATACTAGTTTCAACCACAAGTAAAAATTCAAACATAGAAATTAGTGACAAGACTGTACACAAAACTCACTTTGTTCAACAAAACTGTGTGTGAATGAGGTTTTCCCTGGCGACTCTGAATCAGCACCGATGGCCTGCAATTGTTTGGTCGAGGGTTCCGAAAGGGATGAGAGGGGGAATTTGGGGAACATTGGCGCAGAGGACAGAGGAGAGGCAAAGACAGGGGAGTTCTCATTGAACAGCTTGCGTGGTGAGCCCAGCGAGGGACGACACTGTTTAGGTGGAGAACCCTGCAGAGCAGCTGGCAAGTTGCACCCATTTTCATCACCTGAAAAGGAATACAGAAAGGGGGTGGCATTTTACATACATATACATATATATATATATATATATACACACACACACACACATATATACACATACATACACACACAAAACCATGGGGGTAAAAATGAGAAAGCATCGTTTTGCTGCCTTTGTGGTAGTGTGTCTGTGTACAACATGCATGCCACTATTATTTTATACACTTGATTCAAAAAATGATGCAAAAAAGTAGAGAAATTTTTGAAAACCAAATAATTTATTATAACTGTGGCAATTGTAAAACACAGTTACAGCTTTTACAATTGCAAAATTCTAACAGTTAAGTCCATATCGTGCATTTATGTATACACACACAAACAATTATAGGAACTAAAAAAAAAAAAATTATTTGAATACCTATGCGCTTTCGAGGGCTCAGGGGAAGTCTTTCAGCCAGAGAGCTGCCGGTGAGCTTGGGGTTTCTGGGAGACACGGGTATGGTTCTGACCTCCCCCAAGATAGTCTTCAAGGGAGAAAGAGGGATAGATCGGACATCCACTACGTTTGTCTTTCTGGGAGAAAGCGGGGTGTCTCGGATGTTCACCGGATTTTCTGAATCAGGCTGAGAAGAACCTTTGGAGCGAGAGACCACTCTGGACGACTTGCGTTTGGGGAACTGGAGGGTGGGCTGGCTCTGAGAACGTGTGCTAGGCATTTTAACACGGAGTCCAAACTGCAGCTCTGAAAAACAAGTGATAAACACATTAATCGTCAACATCCCATTTTAACAGCACCTACGACGTGTAACAGGAACAACGTAAACACTAAATACATTTCGTCTGAGGAAACTCGAAGACAATGCAATGCAGAAACATCTTAAGCTACCGTACAAGTAACTAAACTCAATAACAAAAGACCAAAGCAATTTTGTTTACAAATCGAAAGTACTAATCAGGCCTCGAACCAACTTAGTTTAGTAAAGTTAGCGTGGTCACCACACGATACCTCACAATTTAAAAAGTCCTCGTAGAAACCATATATTGATTAAATAAACGTCCCTCAGGGAAATTCAGATTTCTTAGCTGGCTTAAAAACAACTTATTTAAGACAATAGGCTGCGAATAAGGAGCTAAATGCGTTAGCGAGCCATATCGTAGACTTGGCGCCAAGTCGTCCACAGAAAAGCTACAGAACTACGTAACAAAACAGTTGAAAATCGCTGTTGAGATACCGTACACGATTAAATATTACTACTAAATCTAGCGTCTTACCGGATTAAATGTAGGATTACAATATTTTTGTTGTTTTTTCTCTTCGGCGATCCCCTCTCCTCTTTAGCTGCTGACAGTACCTCTTCTGGCGCGCTTCTTTAAAACGAGGGCTGTCTTGGATCAGCTGGCAGAGCCCACCCCGTTACG
>JBBPDH010000036.1:13345796-13360627 GCA_037974565.1 Clupeocharax schoutedeni | reverse complement strand
CCTCAGCTGCTTAACCAACCAGAACATTATCAGACAGGTTTAATTGATTTCATGCCAGGCCCAATAAAAAAAGTGTTTCTTTAATTTTTGTGAGCATTTTATTCTCATCAGCAGCACAAGACACTAGCAAGTCGCAGCTGCATCTGAAGGCAAATGAAAACCTGGACCTCCAGGAGCCATCTCCACTCTTCTGGATTGTTTTGAGTACACTGACTGGGGCATGTTTAGCAACCTACAGTGGCTGTACCAACCTGGAGGAGTATACAACATTGGTAATTGGCTACATCAGGAAATGCATTTATTGAGGTTACTGTCTCCAAGACTATCATCACATGCCCCATGTGGTGGATAACTGCAGTGATGCACATACTTCTAAGACCCAGAGACACTGTAGTCAGATCAAGTGATAAGGCTACCCTGAGAACAATAAGGGCCAACCTGTCCTGGGTCATCATAACAGTGCAAACATGCACAGAAAATCCACAATCACTTCCAGGTCTGATGTGAGTCAACCCAGGGAAGGCTGCTGGTCCAAACAACATTCTTGGTTATATGCTCAAAGTATGTGCAAACCAGTGAGCAGATGTTTTCAGAGACATCTTCAATATCTCTCTGAGCACCATCATCATTCCAATGAGCTTCAAAGCCCCTACAATTTTTCTTGTGTCTCAGTGACTATAGTTTCATCACATTCACACCCATCACCATGAAGTGCAATAGGCATTTCATGAGACACTTAAAATCACAGCTGCATCCCTCACTTCCAGCATATTGTCCAAACGACTCAATGGATGATGCCATCTCCACCATCTTTCACCTGACCCTCAGCCCTGGACATGAAAGACCTTTTTATGTTAGAATGATGTTCATAGACTTCAGTTCAGTATTCAATAATTCCTCATCATCTGATTGATAAACTCAAGACTACTGGGCCTCAACGCCTCATTCTGCAACTGGTTCCTGGACTTCCTGACTGGGGGACCTCAGTCCATTAGGATAGGGACATCTCCCGCACCACCACACTGATCACAGTTACCCCCAGGGCTGTGTGCTTAGCCACTTCCTGTTTACTGTGCAGCATTGCGAGTTTGCTGATGACATGACTGTGGTGGGTTTGTTTACAGCAAGAATCACCAACCTTCTTGAAACTGAGAGCTACTTCACAGGTACTGAGCCAAACGAAGAGCTTCCAGTTTGATACGCTAGAACAGAGTTTACCAAAACTCATCTAAACTTCATGTATGATATATACATGTTTTTAGAACAGGTCCACAGGCTACTCAATATAATTTTTAGAACAGGTCCACAGGCAACTCATGTGGTCCTTGGGGACACCCTGGTGCACATGGGCAGCTTGTTGGTGACCCCTGGTGTACAGAGAACAGTTGCAACAGCTAATGAACTGGAGCAGAACATCTCTGAATGTCTCTGAATGTGGAGTTGGTTGTTGACTTCAGGAGGACATGACATGGCCGCTCTCCCCTGAACATCAACTGTTCCCTGTGGAGATTGTACAGAGCTCCAAGTTCCTTGGTGTTCATGCCGTACTGCATCAGCTGCATCATGGCTTGGTATGGGAATTGTTCCACTTTGGATAGCACTCTACAGAGAATAGGGAGGACAGCTGAGAAGGTCTCTCCCTCTATCATGAACATTTGCACAAAAACGCTGCATCCACAAAGCGTCCAGTATTGTGTATGTTTACACACACCCCATCACACATTTTGTTAACTGGACCTTTATGAAAACTATACATTCATATCTGTTGAATATTTGTTGTCACAAATAACATTTAATAACATTTTCTTGTAATTACAATACTAATCCAAGTTTATCCTCTGTGATTCTGTTTGGTGAAACAGTGAATGAAGGTGAGAATGGTAGCCGTGTTTGTTACCCTAACCTACCCGTGTGCCTGCCCTGCTCGCCTGGCTGCAAGCAGTGCAAGGACGGCTCCCCATGTTGGGTGCAGGAAGACTGGCTCCTGAGAGCAGGGGTCCTGGCTGTACAGGGGCTCTTCATGGCTCTAGTGCTCATCAGCATGCTTAGGACATACCAGTGCCGCAGGACCAGGGTGAGTCCTCCTGGGTGGGGGTTATTGACTCAGTCTCTGGTTTTCCTATGTGAGGCATATAACATTGCCATATTTTGTCTAGCAAATTTACATCAAAACCTATCAAATGGCAGAGCTGTAGAGTTACTTGTTGTTTCATCATCATTCTAAAGCAGCACTTAATAATGTGTGGGAATTTGGAGACCTCTCTGGTGGAAATCTGTAGTAACAGGAGCTACTTCTGAGCCTTAAATTCTGATGCCAGTCAACAAAAAGGCATGCCAGAGTCCAAAACGCACTTAATTTGACCTGCCAGAACACGTGATATTATGACCAGATTTCTTACTCTTCTTACTTAATATTGCTACTTCTGTATTTGCTGTTTTTTTAATGTACAAGATATATAGGAACACCAATATGATTCCACTAAGAATCTTATAGGACATTTGGACAACTACTTCCTTTTACTGCAAGACACTACACAAGTAGTAGATAAATATAGTAGTATGCTACAAAAGGACTGTTTCAGCAAACTATTACAGATTAGCTGTATACAGGATTGTAGAAGTCGTATAGCTGTATACAGTCGTATAGCTCCTTGAAGCAATATTATAGGGCTTTCTCTTTTTTTAAATGATACAGTCTTGTCCCCTTACACCTGCAGTTTGATTAGATTGATCTTTATTAAACTGCCTGCAGAAAACCAAGGATTACATTTCCTAACCTTTGGACAGATGTCTTCATTATATCTACTTTTCAGTATTTATGTCAGACTGCTTGTATTAGTGTAATCTTATCTTAGCAGGGTAATGCTCTTGTTCTCTTGTCATTATAGTATAGTGTCCTGCAATATCAGAACATCCCACAGTCCATATAGTCAGCTAAGCTGTTTAGCTCAAAATATATTGAGCTCAAAATAGACTGACCATTAAGAGGTAAAGAGTCTCTATAGAACCACTATGGTGTTTGTTCTGGTAGGCAGAAATCAGTACATTTTAAAGAAGCATTGAATTACATCCCTAGATTTGCTTGTTATTATAATATAATTGCAACAGTTCTCTTTATGACACACTGTTGAGTATTTTACCTTTTATAGATACAATAAAGTACAATACAGTACTTCTTTTAATTAACATTTTGATTAAAACATGCCTAGATTTTTGATCAGGCAGGATAGGGATTGTTAATATTACACATGCTGCTTTCAATATGCCTAAATTATATTATGTGGCTTTGTGGTTTTTTGCATGTGGCATTTACAATTTTACAAATGTAATGTAGACGTCTGCCCTAGGACTCTTACTAGTGTAACATGATGTATTTATCCAGGTCAGGAATAAACTGCTAGTCTGCAAATTCAGCAAGATTTCCCACTAATTATCCCATTGTTAAAGTTCAACCCCAATGAGCAGAACAGAGTTCAGAAATAGGAATTATCCTGGACAAGTACCTATGAACGAGATTAACTTTTCCATCTTTTAAAAGCAGAAAAATAACAATAACAAGTACAATAACTTGTCTGTCTTTGTCTTCTTTCACCTACATTGATATTCCCCTCATTAACCCCCATCGACGACTCCTCTGTTCCACTTCTGTGTGCTAGCGAATACGAGCTTCGGGCCTGTTGCTGCTGGAGATGATTTTGTTTGGGTCTCTGCTCCTTTACTTCCCTGTGAGTGTGAGATTAAAAACTGGTCCTTCTTTCCAGATTACAGCCCTGCATTTGGGATTATTTCATAATGGGAGCAGGGGCAGGATTGGTAGAGAAGAGAATGAATGAGGCATTGCATAACCTAAGGTTACTCAAACTTACTTTATTGATGACAGTCCACCTCCTCAATCAACTGTAATATGCACTGGGATGTTTGACGTCAATGGTCAAATTTTGAATCATTTTAATCAAGTTTTATTACAGCAAAAGCCTGGTGCATGCTGTAAATTACACGCCGCTGGAAATCATACTAGGTCAGAAAGCAAAAAAATAGCATGAAATATTACAACTTTTAAGGCTGTATTCTGTACACCACCAATAGAGACACTAGTATTTCTAGCCTGACTGTGCTTAATCCTGCCCTAGCTGTGTGGAACTAATAACAAGAATTTAATTGGTATCTAAATTATCTTAACTCAGGCCTTGTGATTCATCAGAGTAGGTAACCATTCTTAATTAATGCACTGAAACTCTGAGTTGATTTTTTCAGGCCTATTCACCCTGAGTATAATGCAATGTATAATGTTTCTTATTGTTTAAAGGATAAAAATTGATTTATTGGGCAGTGGAGATGATTCATAATTCATAATTGTGCATATAAGCACTGCAACTAAAAGACATACATTTGATACATCCCATCATACAAAACATCCAATTTAAACAGGCTACAATGTAATGACTCTATAAATAGTCACGTTTTTTTTTTTACAAAAGTAGCTGACGTTGTTTCTTCCACATCCGTCATATGCTCTTACACATATTAGCTGCATTTTCATAGTCAATGTGTTGCTTGTCATTTAAGCTTTTGTGCTCTGCCATGAACAAGATGAGCTGTTCTGCCGCTTGGACTTTGGCCGTAACAATGAAGCTCTGACTGGCAAACCTAATCATAAATGCTGAAGATCAAGCTGACTCCAATCACACATTTTACACAGCAGCATAGTTTGTCAGATTAGACTCGATATCAAATTCTTAATTAATATGCATGCTTTTTTTTGGTCCGTAAATATCCCATGTGAATAGGCCTTTATTAAAGCCAATCCATTGAATAGTTCTAGATAGATTGATCATTATTTGGTTTAGATGTTGACATATTTCTCTGTTCTCAGGTCTTCATCTTATATTTCAAACCCAGCACGTTCCGCTGCATCCTGCTCCGCTGGGTCCGTCTGCTTGGCTTTGCCATTGTTTACGGAACTGTGACACTGAAAATGTACCGGTATGTACAGCTTATGCTATCTAATCTTTTCAAACTAACCTGATGCTCACCCATCCTATCCAGATGTGTACTGCAGAATGAGTGTACATTGACAAGGATGCACAGCAATACCTTTAAAAAGGCATAATACATAAAGAACATTTGTAAATCAGATTATACAATTGTTGTTACGGGCCAAGGTTTAGGAGTTTCGTCAGGATGTGGCCAAATTAATCATTCAAATGTTTAAACCCTGCCTGATTTAGAGATTAGGCTAGACGTTATTTTTGATTATAAACTTGATAAACCTGTTTCTGACCCCTGTTAATCATGTCCTCAGGGTGCTGAGGGTATTTCTTTCACGCACTGCCCAGAGAGTCCCTTACATGTCTAGCACTACTGTACTGAGGATGCTGGGAGTGATGGTGCTCACTGTGAGTTGGTTTCTTTGTGCTTGGACTGCGGGAGTCTTACAAAATCGAGACCGCAACATTCCTCTACTGATCACATCAACCACCTCAGATGGGCAGGGCTTCAATGTGTGTGACCTGGACCGTTGGGATTACATGATGGCTGTGGGTGGGTAAAATTGGCAGGATTACAGCCAATCATAACTTCCTTATGGTCTTATTTCTTGACTAGTAACAGTGGTTCACAGAACCCCATGTATCTGGTAACCAGAATGTTTTTTCTCCTGAGAGCAGCCATCAGCAGATTGAATAAATAACTGATGAAGACTAATCCAGTGGATTTTCAGGCTTATTTCAAAACTGTTATTTGAAATCATTAGAAATGAGTAAAAAACTATTTAGTCCATGGCCTAACGTACCGAAATACCATCCAATATATGGTGCTGACTTCTTTTGATTTCTCGTTCTCAGCCGAGTTGCTGTTTTTGTGCTGGGGGAGCGTCCTCTGCAATGCAGTGAAGGCAGTTCCCTCTGCCTTCCATGAGCCCCGCTACATGGGCATAGCCATTCACAATGAGCTTCTCCTCTCTGCCGTGTTTCATCTTCTCAGGTGAGTAGTCAAAGTCATGATACCTGACTGAGTAAAAACAATAAGCTAATATAATGCATTGTTTTGAATATAGGGCTAATTTCTGACACTCTTAGGTTTGTAAAACCATCTCTTCATCCTGACTGGATGCTCTTGCTGTTCTTCACCCATACTCACGTCACAATCACTGTAACTCTTGGTCTGCTGTTCATTCCTAAGGTACATAAAATAAATATATGTTATAGTTATAAAAATGTATTAAGAGATTAGGACACTTCAAGTAAATATCAATTTTTGTTGTTATAGTTCCTCCATATGTCCCGACCTGTGAAAGAGGAGATTGCAGCAGAGGTATATGAGGATGAGGTGGACCTACGGCGTTCATGTTCGTATCTCAATAGCAGCTTTACATCTGCCTGCTGGAGTGACCACAGCCTGGATCCTGATGACATCCGGGTAAACTCCTTAATCTCCATGCAGCCTTATTAGTAACCCCCACACCCTCTCTAATGATCACTGTATGATAATGTCTTCATATAGGCCACAATTCTAAATAATGAGTGCCAATAATCATGGAGGTTTTAAAAATATCTTGTCAAAAATGGGAAATTTAGCACCAACACTAGGATGCTATGGGCAGTATATAACTGGCAAAATGTAGATGTTATTATACAGTGCCTTATTAATAAATTAACCATGAATTAAGTCTAAACGTTTTCATTAAATAATGACTAATACACTATTGATTTTAACCAAATAAGATTCATTATAACAAGATGATAAAAATATGCTAACTTTCTGTAATGACTTCTATAGTTCAGTTTACCACTACAATAGACATTGTATGACCTCCCCTTTTTCCCCAATTTCGTCCTCTCCCTGTTTCTCCCTGAATCTTTGTTTTTCTTTCTCTCAACTACAATTATCATGAACACCATTTCTGTGTTCCCTCATAATCATTCTTATTTGAATCCCCTCTCTCTGCACCAATTACTTTGGCACTAGGATGAGTTGAAGAAACTCTATGCACAGTTGGAAGTCCACAAGACCAAAAAGATGGCAAACAACAACCCACACTTGCAGAAGAAGCGCAGCTCTCGACTCACACTTGGACGATCTCTTATCAAGCGCATTGCTGAGATCCCAGAGAGCCTGAGTCGACAATGTAGTCGAGAAGACAAGGACATTTCAGGGCCAGGAGGAACACGAAAGTGGTCTGGATCTTACATGGCAACTCCTGACAGCGCCAGTATAAAGAATGAAGCAGTAAAGCTGCCCTCTCCAAAGATGCGAAAATCCCTTAGTGCCTATGAGTATGTCCCAGAAAAGGATAGCTCACGGAAATCCTCGATGAGAAACTCAATGGACAAAAGGTCCTCGCATATCTCTGAGGCAGAGTCCATAGACACAGCACTACTTATTTGCAAGTCAGCCAGTGCCCACAATCTTGCAGTAGATAATAACCTTTTGCAACCTGTCTCAACCCGGTTCCAGAAGTCTCTTAGTTTTACAGAAAAGCATAGAGATCATTTTCCTCTTTGTCCCACTAGAAGCATGGAGGATGCATCACTTGCGGCCAAAGCAAGCCCAGGAGAAAAGGTTCAGCGACCGCAGGGCTCTATTAAGGAGCAAACCTCAAATGCCTTGCTTTGCCTGTCCTTTGACAAAGCTGAGGTCTGCCCTTGGGAGGTTGAAGAGGAGCAGCCTGCAGGCAAAAACCTGCCAAACCAAAAACATGTCACCTATTCTCTCTCTCAGGAACAAACACCAGAACCTGAGACTGCATCATCACCCACCCGACTTCATGTCTGCCCCTGGGAAGCTTCGCCTCCCCCGCCTCCCCCCCCTCCTCCTCCTGTTGCAGAGGCAGGGCTTGTTGCAGACTCAGATGTTGACTCTCCAAGACCAAAACCCCCAATCTCCTCCAGTGCCCCAGGATCACCACATGGATTTGCTAAACAAAAGGATCACCGTGGTTTCTCTTTCCGTTCAGCTACTCAGAGCCTTCTCTTAGCTAAGAGCTTGATGCATGGAAAAGGAAGTGGCAAAGATAGAAATAGAAATGAAAATAGCAGTAAAGAAGAAACATCACAACAGCTCAGAGCTGCATCAATGAAACTGACTCCAGGCAGTGCTGCAAGTTTAGGAAGGAAGACACCACAAATACCACGACGAGCCATGACCGCTATCGATATAAAACCTTGTCTTGTGAAACAGGAGGCAATAAGATTATCATCATACGATTCCCCTGAGAGGAGCCCCAAAACCAATGCTCCAACTCATATCTGTCCATGGGAGTCCGAGGAGATAATAATGGAAGTAAGAAAGCAAAATCCCTATGAACATATAATACAAAAGCAGAGCAGTAAGCAAAGACTGTCACTTACCCCTAGTATTGACAGTAACAAATCATCATTGTACCAGAAAAGACTTTCAATATCTGTTCCAAAGGCAGAAGTGTGCCCATGGGATGTTCCAAACCAGATTCAGCCAGTGCATGGACAAAGCAGCAATGTTGACGTTTGCCCCTGGGATGCAGAGGAACCAGATCAATTAGAAGCCAAAGGTGCACGTGCTGATGTTTGTCCCTGGGAAGTAGACAGCCAAAAAACACAAATACCAACAGAGAAAAAAGACCTATTAAATATTTGTCCATGGGAAGCACCAGAAGAAGCAGGTAGAAATCCTCAAACCTCAGGACTAGAACAACGTCGGAGCAGTAGGGCTGAAGTGTGCCCTTGGGATGTGTCAGATACCAATGCCTCTCAGGTCAAACAAGATTCTGCCAAATTACCTCCTGAAGCATCAAAACCAACTGAAAGAGTTATCTATGTAAGCACCCATCAGGAAGAGGCAGCATCAAAAGGGAAAAGTCCAGTACAACAAGAGACTATTCATACTGATGTTTGTCCATGGGAAACAAGTGAAGCAGATAAACATGAGCAAAGTATTCCTAGTGAAGTGTGCCCTTGGGAATCAGAGGGTGAAACAGGGAAAGGCTCAGAAACAATAAGGAAATCTGACTCAACTACAACACATTTATTAACTAAACAGTTTACTAGTGCTGCAGAAACATGCCAAAGGGACTTCCCTCAGTCTTCTCAATCAGATGTCAGAGATGCCCAAGATCAAGAAGGTGTTCGTTCTACTGTTTGTCCATGGGAACCAGTGGCTGAAGAGCAATCAAGAGAAGCTGTAGAAACTGCAGAAACTCGGCATACATTGACCAAACAGCTGACAAGTTCAGCTGAAACTTGTCCCTGGGATTTCCCTGAATCTACACCTGCAGATACTGAGAGACCATCTTCTAATCCAAATCAAGAAACTGCAGGATTAACTTCACATGTTTCTGCATCTACAAAAGCAACTGTATGTCCTTGGGAGACAGATGAGTCTGAGAGCAGCGCCATAACCAAGGAGCCAGAAAAAAAGAGCAGTTCTATAACTAAGGAGCCAGAGAAATCACTCCTGAAACAAGAAAGCATACATGCAGAAGTTTGTCCTTGGGAATCTTGTTCGCCAGCCACAAAAAAAGACACAGTTGTTGCAGAAGTCTGTCCTTGGGAAAATAGTGGGACAGAAACCAACCAAACAGTGAAATCATACCAAAAACAAGGAAGTCTTCATGCTGATGTATGTCCATGGGAAGCAAGTGAGCCTGAAAAGCCAATCCAGAATCAAGAGAGTGTTTGTCCAAAAGTATCAGAACAGTCAGCACATCCAACTCAAAGCAAAGACAGCACTCCAGCAGACATATGTCCTCGACTACCCAAGGACTCAGTAATCCCAATAATACAAGAAAGTTTTTGTACAGATGTTCATAATTGGGAAACAGCCTCCGGAACACCAGCAACAGTAGAGGACACCACTGAGCAAAGTGTCATGGAGATTAGGAAAACAGATGTATTTCTATCTGTAGACACTAGTCCACATACTTCACAGGGCGCAAGAGCTATTCGGCCTCTGACTCGATGTGATGCAATGTGTCCGTGGGAAATGGAAGGAGAATCACATGTATCCATTATAGAGCATGATAATAACTCTGATGTTTTTACATGGGAGGAACCAATACCAGAGGAGGAAGAAGGTGATGCAGAAACTGCTGCAGAGGCCTTTATTTTCCCTCCTGACTTATAAACTGTGAGCAGCTTGTGAGCACTGTGCTTTGTTCTTTTAACTTCAAAGATGCAAATGAAATAACAAAAAAATTGGGCAACTGACAAACTGCAACGGCCGCTAAAGATGTTTACCATAGTGAATGTGCACTTCAGTTTTCAGCTCATCATGCAGAATGACAAGACTGAAAATCATTGTGATGGACTGCTCTCCCCACCTAAGTGCATATCCCCATTTGGTCCTAAATTATTGTCAATCCCTCTTTGAACTTGATATTGTTTTGTGTGTATTTGTGTTTGTATGGCAGTGCAGTCTCTTCAATCGCCAGTCCCATCTCTGCATCACCTTCAAATCCGAGACTGATCCCAATCAAAGGATCAACAATCTAAGAGCGCACATTTGTCAGAGGAACTTTTATTAAGTTTCAAATTTACTTTACTGATACAAGTAGTGGAAATGCGTTAGGTCAGAATATTAATTCTACATCCTTTTATGCTGAATGCACGTGTTTTCTGTGATATAATCAACTCGGGATTTGCAATGCATTTATTAAACAATCAACTGATGTGGCAGTGAATTATGTCTGGGCGACAGTGTTCAGGAATGTCCGAGGCCATTTGCAAGATATCATGAGCAATTTATAAAAGCCATTATGTTTACATTACATTTGATATGTAAGTATGCATTTACTAACAGAACTGTTTTGTTTGTAAACAATGTAAATATAAACTATTTTGAACTTTCAAAGAGCCTTTGTGTCAGTGACCTTTTACTAGAATCCAGGGCTTAGCCTGTCCCCATTTATGCTGAGGAATTAAAGAATTAAGTGAATGATAACACAAGAAATGCCAGCTATGTTGTATATGCTAGTTCAATATAATATAGTTCAATTTATTCAAGATTAATCCCACCATCACAGGAAACCATGAGTAGACAAATTATCATAAAAAAATTCAAATTTAGTACTTTGTGGCAAATACTGAAATGCTACCATTAACATCAGTAGGTATCTTCTCTGGCAGGCCTATAAGGCAATCATTTTCTGTTCCACTTCTTTTGGCCTGTAGTATTGTCCTCTGAATGTGAGATGCAGGTTAAGCAGGACTCATTGAGTAATGTGTCTGGAATAGAGTTTCATCCTACCAAAATAGTTTTTTCTAGTATTAGCATACAACAGACTTAAGAATCACACCAAGCTAAGACAACTAATCAAAAACTGCTCAATTACATGTGAGCGCCTAATCTAGAGGGACTATGTATAAAACAGCCACAGTTTTTGCGTGGGACCACACTCAACAACCTTTTCATTTAATTCCACTAAATATAATTGTTGTAAAATAGTGCACCGACTTTGACGTGAGCTTTTCTGATTTATTTCAATAAAGAATATGAAGCATATTTTTGTATGGCAAATATTAGACATTAAATGCAGATTTTGGAGAGCCAAAAGTTACATTAGATTTTCTGGACAACTGTATGTTGACCAGAGCTATACAAACTGTCCCTATTCAGTGACGATGCAGGAGAGGTTTTCAGTGAAAGCAGTTTATTTCATTTGTCAACACAGTCTGTACAAAGGGGATGGAGGCCTCTAGTTTACTTGTACCACTGGACTGGCTTGGGCTTCGGTACCTCATAATTGAGGCCCTCAAACTCCTCATCTGGCTTGAGCTTGGGACCTGGAATCATAACAGTCTAAGAAAGGGGAAAAGTATATGTTAATGAACAGAAACATAGGAAGGAGCGGGAATATAACTCGAGAATTTTGTTAAATCATCACCAGTTCAGTACACAATTTATCTGCAATGAGAAATCTATAAGAGCAACAAGTTCTCTAAGAAATGCTAAATAAACAGCGCATTGGCCATGAATCTAGCTCTGCTACAAAGCAATACCTTCTATTAAACTCACAAACCTTAATGATGGGGTCTTTAGGTGGAGCCCAGGCTGGGACAATTTTGCCATGAAGTCTCCAACGACCATAGGGGTTGACTAGGTGCCTCTCCATCACCAGGTACTCCAAGACATCCCTGGGCTCCTCTTCATCGCCCACCATCAGGCGACCAAATCGGTCATAGATTGCCAATGTCTGAATGCCAAAAAAAATTACAAGACAGATGGATGGATTGATAGATAGATAAATAGCGTTCTATATGAAGCACTGTGCCCTTCAACTTCACAAGTATACTGCAGTATATATCACTTATGTAGCCAATATGGTGCTTCACTTACCTGTCTAGAATGCATGCGGACTGTCACTTGACCGTACAGATTGCCCTTACTGATCATATCTTGGCATCGGGCATGAACCACCCGCGGTGGCTCTAATGACTCAATGAAGCGCCAACTCAGCGTTTTATACCGGTTCCCTCTAACCATCTCCTACAACACAAACACCATGAACCAAAATGTCTGGTGTCTATTTTTGTATAATCATAGTCTTCTCAACACTTCAATAAGGTTTGATAATCTGGAAGATAAATAACAAAGGAGTGGTTTACGTACGGGGTAACATCTTTCAGTCACCAAAGAATGGAGCTTCTCTTTGTTGAACCTAAACAGTTGGAGATAATGAACTTTGTTTAGAGCTGCACTAAAATAAAAACAACTAGAAGACAAATCATCCCGGAAGACACATCACAACAACCTGCAAACTTCTGACTGCAGGAGGCCACCAGCTGCACCCCCCACACCAAAAAAACTTTAAAACTGTGAAAACGTAAATGCTAAAACAGTTAAATATTTCACTTAAAATATTTGAAGCAGCTCATTTAATGTAAAAGGGAAAATATCATGCCAATATTCACAGATGTTTTGTGCAAGTGACCAAAGGACACCAAGGGTTCATTTTGGCCTCAAATTGCTTTTAATCTGGACCACATCGGTAGATTTAATTTCCATTTTCTTGATTATGAGGCTAGTCTCATAGTCCGAGTAGATGCTAAAAATAAACATTGTGGCACACACAGAACAGTATTTACTAAACTAAAGCTGCTGCAAAGCAGATCCTGCAGGATAAACATAGCAACCATTTTTAACTGCTGGCACTGACAGAAGAGTAAAGCACAACATAACAAAAAACATCTTTCTTACTGAGTCAGCGACAAATGGGCCTCAATGAACATTTCCTGAGCATGAACAGCAAACCCTTTGGAAGAAAAATCGGAGTCATGGTCCTTTATTTTACGCACCCTACAAAAAACAAATTTCAACAAGAAAATGAGAAATGTTAATACAATACTCTTACAAGTCAGTTTTCTTTTTAATGGCAAACTAGTATCAGATCACATGCAAGTTTATCAGGTACACCTACATCGTAACTACAATTACTGAATAACGGCATAACTGTACCATCAAAAGACAACTACAGGATCATCACAGAACATATACGGCATGTCAGTATAGATAAAAGGTAAATGTACTTAATACACTGATAACTCCGTGCACATATTTTAGATATGGTATTGGAGGCACACATGAAACGTAGAGACTCTTACGCTATCTGTGAGGCAGCACTCTGTCGCAGCTGCTCTGTGCGTTGTTTCAGACCTCCTTTCGACAAAGTGGAAAGGCGAGCATCACCCTCAGGAGGGATGTACGGATCAATGATCCCGGCTATCAATTATATGAATCAGAAAAAACACACACACACACACACACACACCGGACTTCAGAATATCAAGCACAAAACAAAGTGTAAGCTGAAACTGAGATGATGAAACACAGATGTGACTTCAGAACTGGTTTACCTGTGCAGGAAATGTTAATGGGTCTCTCCATGTACTCCTGCCTGATAACAACACCCGCAGCCCGTGTCTTTGCCTCCTGCTCTGCAGTAGTCCTATTTTTAAGGCCCACTGAAGGAGGAATGAAGTATCGCTTCTTTGTCCGGACAGGAATCACCACAGGCTGGGATAAACGGACCTCCAACAGGGGCCCAATGCACTGGATCCAAAGATACAGAATATTCAGCTGGTGCTTTTTAATGGGTGCGAAAATTCATCAATGGTCCAATTACCACATCATTACATCAGGCATCAATATGTTATTTGTTTTATTGTGTTTATTTGTTGGCTATTATCTTTGTCTGCTTTTGCATTATTAATTTTATGATCTGGTTTACATGTCTGTATGGTGTCCTTGAGTGCCTTTAAATAAAATGAAAAATAATACTACAAATTGTAATGCTGGTATAGCTTCTAGTCCACTACAATAGTGCTCAATAAGTGGTTGTGTGCTTAGATTTAACTGATTAAAACATGGCACTCTTGTCAACATAAAACTTGGTGCAGTCTACAACGATCATCTGCCCAACATTGAGTAACCAAAGCTGGTCGGACTTTAGAAGGTGGGTGTTATCTGGCACCAAGATGTTAGCAGCAGATCCTTTAAGCACTGTGAGGTGGGGCCTCAATGGATCAGAGTCATTTGTCAAGCATTTGTACAATTGCTCTATCCGGCTGAGATATGGGAAATTTTGAGGCCAAGTCAACGTCATTTACTCGGTCATGTTCCTCAAAGCATCCCTAAACAATTATACTCACCTGATATCGACCCATCAGACTGTGAAATAGAGACCTTTTTGAATAATATTGATTTCCCAAAATTAAATGATGAACTAATTACAGCTCTGGAGTCACCTCTATCAATAATAGAACTGTTCAATGCATTAGAACTCATGCCTAATGGGAAGGCCCCAGGACCTGATGGCTTTCCGGCTGAATTCTACAAAACATTTTGGCCTATGCTAGCAC
>JBBPDH010000036.1:13323612-13333919 GCA_037974565.1 Clupeocharax schoutedeni | reverse complement strand
ATTAAATATCTTCTCTCATAAAACAAGTATCTAAGTGCATTTTAATATTCTGATCATAGTGCATGAACAAAGTGCAATCAGAGCAAGTGCTTTAAAAACTGGTGAAAGAACAACATTCTCTGGAGTCCTTTAACAAAATTGTGTATTAAAACGTGTATTATTGCTATTTCAGGCAGAGTGTGTGTGCTCTTGCCTCTGTGATTCAGACTCTGTCCGTTTGTGGATGCACTCTCTCTAGAAATGTTAGCATTCCACGCTTTACAAATTCCAGGTGTCTTTCTTATGGGGGTTTCCACTGACTGGTAACAGCTCGGCTCGGTGCAACTCTACTCGCTTTTTTTTTTTACTTGTTCTGTATCCAAAATCTGAACTTTAGCATTAGCACTAATGTTAACATTAACGCTAACTAACTGTAACTTTGCTTAATTAAGCCTTGTCTGGTAAGCCATTTGACATCGTTCTGCACACAACAACCAACGAACCCCCCCACCTCCCCTCGGTCGCACATCCAGAAAATCTCACGCGTAGGTATTTGGTAAACTTGAGAGCCCTGCTCCCAGATATACTTTAACAAGGTGCAGCTTTATCAAACATATTTCCAAGTCAGATACTGAAGACTTCTTACACATCTGGGAGATCACTGTAAACAATAAGGGATCTTACCATTGTGTGGTCCACTAGCGCAGAACTTCCTCTGAGAGATCTTCAGCACCCGATCATCTCCTTGCTACAAAACCCCCCCAAAACTATTATTAACAAGTATTACACCAGAAAAGTGAGCATCTTAGTTTTAGGCATGTGTCCTGTACACAGTTAAACGGGGTCCATAATTATGGTAAAAGTGTCACTTATTGTTCATTTATTGATTTATTTCATGCAAACCATAGCATGACACTAATATTACCACAATATCATTGAACTTTTAAATGTTACAAACTGTAATATATTAACACATCATTCTTTGTACCTTAATGATGGTATTTTCCCAACTGTTGAGCACAGCTGGTTTATTGTACTGGGGGGCTTATGGTATGTTATACATTGCTGAAAGTCTCAAAGTCTAGACAGGAAGCCTTTGTACCTGCTCTTGGTCCACTACAATAATAGGGAATCCCATCTGTTTGGTCCAAGAGTTCATCACTGCAGCAATGGGTTTCCCACTAGCCTGCTCCAAACAGTCCCACAGGTCCTCTGGTAGGTGGAAGGAAAGACAAAGAACAAATAAAATGGTGGGGTGCCATAGATAAAACACTTAAAACAGAGAAACCATGACAAACTCACACAGAAATGGACAGAAATGTTGGAGGGTGTGGTTATGACTGACACTACCTCTAGCAGGAACCTAATCAAAAAAAGTTATTACATGTATACAATCTTCAGCACATAAACAATATAATAAGAGAATCAAAATAAGGAAGTCACAGGTCCAGACCTGCACACCTCCTTGTTATTATTTTTAATCCAGCATACATTGCATTCTTTAGATATGCACTTTTACATGCAAGCAGAAAAAACAACGGAGAGAATTTTTTAAAATCGCGCAAAAATAATCTCGTGCGTTAACGCCGTTATCGATCCAGCACTAATTAATATATATATATATATACACACACACACATACATACACACACATACATACATACATACATATACTCATATACACATACATATATACACACACACATACATATATACTAGAGGTGGGCATTGATTAATTTTTGTTAACACTGTTATTCGCATGAAATCTTCACGTTAACGCAGCTAATTAAACCCGAAGATTCGAAGATTCCATGCGATTAACGGCGTTAAAAACAATTAATCGATGCCCACCTCTAATATAATCGATGCCCACCTCTAATATATATATTTATATATATATAGACCGATATCGGAATCTGTAATTAAAAACAACAAATATTTGTATCGGTCTTCAAAATGCTTAAATCGGTCGGCCTCTAATACATAATCATGGTATTATGTCATGACAAAACCCATTCGTACAATACTCAAGACCATTAACTTAACAATTTTGTTTATAAAGGTAAAAAACCTAAAATGCTATAGAAGGAGAATATATACAACCAGAAATACCTTTACTTTGCAATGTACTGTAATTTGAGTGATGTTACAAGACAGATTATTTTAACCCAGTATGAACCTGCAATGCCTGTAGTTTTTACGAGTCTGATTCTGGAGCGAATGGCATTCTTTAAATCTCTGGCTCCAGAACTCTCACAGCAACAGCAGTTTTGCGCAAATCGATATGTGCTGTGTTGTTAATGTCAATGAGCCTGTCACCTAATGCCTATTTTGCCTGCATATGTATATTTAGGCCATAACATTTCAGTGTGGGCATTTTTTTCCTCCACTCTGTAAAAAATAGCCCATCAAATCTCAAACATTTTATAGTAAAACTAATCAGCAGTTCTCAATTTTTTGTTGTCTTATAAAGCTGACCTTCTCATAAAAGGGACATAGCACTGCTATACATTATCAGCATTTAGAAATGTCCAAATCAAATTTAACTAACTAACATTTTAATAATTTAGGAAGCAATTGAATAGACCATGTGAACAGACTGAATGGGGCCATTTACCTGTTGATGCATTTTTGTGCTGAAATTTCAAAAGGTAAGCGTTCATTCCCTTCCTAAAATCCTAAAACATAAAGCAGAATTTTGGCATCTAATACATGTCAGACAAGAGTAAGTGTATTCAGACAAGAGTAAGTGTAGTCAGACAAGAATATTCCATACAACAAAAACTGAATTTCAGATCACAGAGGTCTAAGGTGAGGTCTTATATTACAAGGGCAGCCAACACAGTCCTGCAGATTATTGGCTGAGTAATAAGTAGGTCAGGTAGCATAATAGTCATGCACCCTGTCAGAGGATATACATGGACACTGCCTCTTATTAATCTTAACACTGCCAATTTCAGAGCCCAAAGTGAATGGTTCCTATATTAATAATGTGTGGATCCCCCTATGTTAGCTTCATTCTCTTACCTCATCTCCTATGTAGTTGTGCAGCATGCGTATAACAGAGGCGCCTTTGCTGTATGATATGGCATCAAAGATTTCATCTACTTCTGAGGGGTGTCCTACATTAACCTGCCAAACACACCCACACACACACACACACACACACATACACACACTCATATTTCATCAAGCTACATCAAGGCTTGGAACGGAATTGCAGTAACTGACACTTGAGTGTAGACAGGAGTATACTTCATAGCTGTGTAGCTCTGAAGTAAACAAGATGAAACTTTACACTTCCTAAACAGAAACATTTGGAATAGGTTTACCAACACACCTGAACATCATCATTCAGAAAGTTCTGCAGAAATGTTTCTGAGCAAGAAGAAAGGAAAGATTAAGATTATTAAGAAAAAAAAGGGGTAAGTTGGGGGCAGAGACACGGGAAAAAAAAGTTTTTGCCCACCTCAATGGGGTGACTGTTATCAAGAGCATCCAGATCCAGAGCCCTGGTGTAGTCAGCAGACACAAACTGCGTCCAGATGTCATACTCAGGGAAACAGTGGTCCACACAGAGGTATTCAATCCATGATGCAAAGCCCTCATTAAGCCATAAATGGGTCCACCACTCCTGTAGGCAGAGTGACTTTCAGTTTGCAGGGGCTACAAGCTAACACAAGTCAGCAAGTATAAATAATCACCATGGCTGATATAAACAAACTACACATATTAAAACCCTGTATTGTAAAAGTAAAAACATAGCCTAACAAGAAACTCAGTTTTGTCTACTATGTTAATAACTGTACTTTAAAGCAGACAGTGAGTTCACACACTCACCATAGTAACCAAATTCCCAAACCACTGGTGTGCCAGCTCATGCCCTACCACCAGGGCCACCCATTGTCGTGAGGACGCACACGAGTTCTTTGGGTCAATCAGCAGAGCGGTCTCCCTAAAATTAATTTGATGTGGAGGGGCATCAGATCATTGCAGTCATTATGAAGGGTTGAATATTATTAAAATGCCTTCACAATGTAAGCTCTAAATTGTTTTTACAATGAAACGCTGTGATGATAAAACAATCAGAATTTTTTTTTTTACCACCAAGTCTCTTAACAGTCCATTTATACTATTAGCTTTTCGTTGTACCTGTAAGTTACAAGGCCCCAGTTTTCCATGGCACCTAAACAGACATGGAAATAAAATGTCACATATAACCACAAACAGTAGAAAGATTTCAGAAGAATTTCTGAAGCAGGGAAACATTTAGTACATACCAGCAGCAAAATCAGCAATAGCTATTAGATCAATTTTAGGCAGTGGATAAGGAACATTGAAATAGTCTTTGTAGAACGGTAAGGTCTTTGTAGCCACCTAGAACAGAGTGTGAAAAGAAAAAGAAAAAAAAAAACAAACAACGAAAGATTTTACATTAATCAGACACTAAAAGAACACACTTTCTCCCAGCATAAAACTGCTACAGAGTTTTTACAATAAACCAAAACAGGCAGGCAGCCAATGAGCAGTTCTGCTTGGCTCTTTTGGGTCATGCTAAATTGTAATTATGGCCTATGGGAGTCTGTGTGCATTGTTGCATCCGAAGGCTCAGGCTCAACAGCGTTTTAGAGGTCTGACCTACAGTGTTTCTTTAACATGCTGTATGCTAGGGCAAAACGGATAGAAAATGTTTGTTACCTCAAGTGCAAACTTTCCTTGCTCTGCTTTTCCCACAGGCGTATACACACGGACTGTCACGCCATCAGACGACTGGCTCTCCACAAAATCGTATTCACCAATAACAAATGCCACCAGATACGTGGACATGATGGGTGTAGTGGCGAACTTCACCTCCACCAGACTGTCATCTTCTGGGTATGGCTTACGATCAATGACATTCTGCAATATGGGAACACAGGTCTGACAGTCAGATAAGAGTCTTGTTCTACTCTATGCACAGTGGTACGAAGAAGCTTTTAAACTGCTTAATTGGTTAACAGACTTGCAAGAACATTAGCTTTCAGATATGTCTGCCTGTTCCTGCATGCATCTTCCCTCCATTAGCTGCTGTAATTAGCATCCTATCATAAAAATCAATAGCGAAACTGGAGCTGCACTGACATGACACTCCCATCCTTATTCAGCTCTGAACCAATATTTTTAGACAGAAGGCACTGAACTGTGGTTTAGCATATAATAAAAACAACTGTCTGGTAAACTCAGTGCATTTTTATCCCTCAAAACTAGAGACACAACAATATTTTAACCACAGAAAATGTTAGGCTGAAAATAGCCAAAAGAGCTACTTTGGATTTTTGGTTGAAAGAGAAAGAGAATTAGAATTTCTGGGGGAAAAAACAAAAAGAAAAACATGTACAAGATTTACAAACAATTAGAATCAAAAGGAGAAAGCGATAAAAACTTCACTCTCTCATCTATTTTAAATCCTCATTGCTGTTTCTTGTTGGCCTGTTTTGCTCCCACTAAAGATGCTGTGAGATCGGAGTACAAATTATTTATTTATTCAACTGATTAAAATTAAATTAGCCCCTCACTAGTCATCTTTTCTAAAATTACCCGTGTAGCATAATCAGAATCCTTACATCCACATAACTAACCTGGCTTTGTTTGATCTGAATTTTGGTTTCAGTTAAGATTTTTTAATTTCTGTGCATTACTACTTAAAAACGGTCCACAGGTAAAAATGCATGCAAAATGTACTCTCCCTCACTGCTTGACCTGGCAGAACGAACATGTTCATCCATAAATGAAAGGGAATGCTGCTTTATACGATGTTGTTGCTGCAACAATGTCCCTAATCTTAATAGGTCACTACTGGAAAATGTTTACAACTGGAAAAAACAAACTTAGACTGGCTCAAGACTGAAACTGTTGTTAATAAAATACCTCACAGACAATGTTACACTAATGATTAGTATATTAAATAAACCATGTTTGTTAAAAATTTAAACGGCAATAAAGCATTCTAATTAAGATGTTGTTTAGCATATTTCCAAAGTGCACCAACTGTGTTTGCAATGCCTTTGAATTTTAGCCAGTTAAGCAAAAAATCCCTAATTTGAAGCTCTTTCAATCAATACAGGCAGCCAATCTGTATTTAAATTGTTACTGATAAAGAAACAAAACTAAATAAGATTTAAAACAATGGAGACGACATTAAAGATGTCCTCAGTGCTGCAGAGTGACAGCTGGGCCGCATCAGCTGGAGGAAGTACAATGCCTCTGAGCCTCTGTTACATAACACACACTCACAGTCTGCTAGGGAACACAAAGCCCTCGCTGAGTAATGTGAATCAAGCCGTTTGGGGTCTAGTGTTTCCACGGGGGCAGAGAGAGGCTTGACACATACCATATTTGACAAGGCTACTCGGTCCTTGGGGACAATGAGGGCGATGTCAAAGGTGGCTTTGATAGCTGGCTCATCCCAGCAGGGGAAAGCTCGGCGAGCATCCGTGGCCTGGGGGGGCAGAGAAACAGTGTGGATAAGGGTCAGTAAAAGAGAAAAGAGAAAGGGGAGCAAAAAAAGAGAGGTCATGCAGAGCTAGTCATGTGACTGTGGTTCAGAGCCCATGCATAGACAGTACTAAACATGACTTACAGGCTACAGATACCACACACACTCAAATGCCACTATTAGTTAAACAACCATGTTAAGTCTTAGCAATACACAGAAAAGCTGAGATGAACAATATATACCCGGCACAAATAATAATGAGGGAGAAACAGAAACACTTCACACAATGCAAGAGAAGTAAATAAGGGCACAGAAATGTCCTCTTTCCATAGTCGCTTCTGACTTCAGACTAAAACAACCGCTGATCATTTAATATGAAGCTAGAACGTAAAAACAAGGTCTATAACAACAAGTTTGATATATACTGAGAACAAATGAAGAGACTAAAGCCACACGGGAATTGGATTTCTATGTAATTACCTCAAACTGTGTGACAGCAGCATAGCGTATTTCTCCTGAAGGAGTTGCATATTTACTTCGGTAGAATCCTTTCATTTTGTCGTTCAACTCTCCAACAAAGTCAATCTTCAACATACCCGACCCTAAAAATCAGACGGAAAACTTTTGTTTGATTTCAAACAGTGACTAAAATAATGCTGTGACTACGTAGAAATTATAACTTGTGTGATACATGAAAATGACTCATTTATCCTTGGAAGGCATATTGATTAAACATGTTCTAAGGTGTCGAAAAAAGGACTATAGCGACTGATTAAAAAGTGACTGTTCGCTCAGCCAGAGCTGAGCCTTTAATAGAGCCTGCTAGTTGTGCTGTGATGTTTACCTTTCTGAAGAGCACTGGGAAATGACAAAGTGACCTTCTCATCCTCATTTTGATAGTTGAATCCTGTAGCGTTAATTTCTAAGTGAAGAAGCAAACAATTAATTTCACAATTGTACATATTACAAAAGATATGATAATTAGACAAAACTGTACCATGTTTTACTAAACTAAACTGATTTAACAATTATGGGAAGTGTTTGATGTGTGACAGTAGCCATTACTGCCTCATACATTTAATGCAACACTGAGAATATGAAATGGCATCACATCTCTAGCATTATAAATAGGTCATTTTTAACAGTGCAGTCTTTGAGCTGGTGCACATGTTTGCTTTATAAATGGCTCTTTCATAGCATGGCCATTTTATTTCTGATTTCTTATTACTGATTAGTTAGAATCCTATTTGCATACTGCCATATGTCATATACCTACTGAAAATAATATGCAGCCCTAAACTAAACAGGGCTGCAATTTTAACTTCCTCTGGTTACTAAGCGACTAAAATGATGCTTTTACAGAGTGCAACAGGCACAATGTAAAGAAACATGCTATCGGCCAAATTAACTCAAATATAGTTTTATACAAACAAAGAACACACTTTACATGTGCAAGGTAATGCCCTGAAACTGTGGTTGTAATAAGAATGACACACTCACCCTCCCCCCCTTCTGGTGCAAAGGATGCAGTAATAATGTCTATATCAGCACAGTTCATCACTATCTGGTTTGTCGCTTGTGTAACCTGAAATAACAATAACACAAAAAAAGGTATATACCATACAATATGAACAATAATTCATGGAACATTATTCACATTTGCTGAAAACATTTTCCAGGCAAGTCACCCCTTTAAGCACTGTGATCTTATAACACCAGAACAAAGAGGATGCACTTGTTTTGCCAAAATATGATTTACCTTGAGTTCTATTTGAGTGCCTGTATACATGGTGAGTCTATTTCTGCACACGCTTTTTGGTGAATAATGGTGGCTATGCACACATTAAGCTAAATGATCACACTTAAAGTCTAAGTATAGCAGGATGATAAGAGGAAATAAGGTGTTGTTTTACGTGCATGTGAACAGTGGTTCTGAGGTACAGAACAGTAAGGAGCAATACAATTAGTCTCCATGGTACCTGATCATAGCCCACTTCTGACTAAGGGTGATGGTCACAGTATGTGGCATTGTGGGGCATGTAGTTAATCTCATGCTTCAGTAAGACTTGGCACAGAGGCTACATTGAGCTAGCAGGGGGAATTTCACAATGGGGTTACAGTAGAGTGAGACACAAAGCGACTTAACAGGTCATTGTGGTGACCTACAAAAAATGCTTATATCACCTATTCTTTGAAACATAAATGCAGTCAGAAAGTAAACTTGTTCAAAGCTATTTTGTCAGTGAAATCTGGCCAAAGAATAAAAGTAAAAACAAGGCGGTACAAGAGGGGCAGAAGTGAATAAAGTACAGTGGGAAAAAAACAATTTTAGCACCTACGATCAAACGTGCTAAAAACACACCACACATATTCTTAATAATAAAGAGCTGGAAAGTTTAAAAGCCATAACGGGGGACGTTTCCCTACTTTTTCAAAAATGTGCACAGTGGATTTGTAGAACGATGGTGTGGAGTTGCAGTCATACGGATAGTCAACATCAGATTCCTGGGAATTATTTGTTGTGCAGTGTCATAGCCCATCAACTATCTATTTAATCCCGTCACTGGCTTACAAATAGCTAGTGAATATAGCATACTCACCCAACAATATTTTAGGGTAACTAACTGACATGATTTGAAAAGCATGCAGTCTGTAGACCACAGTGTGCTTAAGCCAAACAAACGATCCCAAAGCAGAGCTGCAGCTTACTCTGGCTCCATTACCCTCGTTTTGTAGTCTTTAATAGAGGGGAGGGGCCCAAAGTAAACTGAAGTGGGTAAACGCGAGTTAATAGTTTCAGTTATGAACGCAACTGATTTACTATCAGTTATACACTCACATAAAGCCAATGATTCCTACTACCCAGGTGAGGGTCAACCGTTAACAGGCAGATTTTAGAATTAGATCAATATCTGCTTGCGTTGCATGCAAGCTAACGTGGTGAACACTGGACTTTGCAAAGAAAGCAAGTCAAGCAGGTTGTTCTACTTGACGAGCAAGGGGTGGCTGAGCTCAGAGATGTTCTTATAACCTCCAACTCTTAAAGGAGAGCATTGTTTAGATGGCAGTTAGTTAACTCGCTGGGTGACAGCTTAAAGCTTCAGCAGTTGCTTATCTTTCTCTCTGTCCCGCTCGCCCTCGTCATGCTGAAGGTTTCAGGCAGCCGCTAGGCTAAATCATTTAGCCAAACAGCTAGCATAACGATCTTGCTAGTTAGCTTAGCAGTGACTGTCACTAAACGGTTAACAGACGTGAACGCTTCTTGCCTTGTAACGGCTACCGTGTTTACATCTGCAAATACAAGACATCTTATAATCAACTTACCTCCACGACCGCCTCCAGTTTGCCCTCGAATGTGAAGTCGACGAGGTCTGGCTTCAGACACAACCCGTAGTTGACGGGGTAGACGTCAGTGGGCAGCCGTACGAAGGGCCTCCTCTCGGGCATGGTGACTGACTGTGGGCTGGTTGAGCTAGCAGAGACCGTGCAGTGTCTGATGCTGAATGTACTCGCTCTTAGAGACAAGGAGGCGGGCTTCGACAGCGAAACAAGTCTTCGGGGTGTGACCTGTCCAACGAGTAACACAGACACTCGACGGCTCAAAAGCAGCAACATAAAACCCGTGGGATGTGTTGCTAACTCGCTCCCGTCCTGCCCCTCTCACTTTGCAACGGACCGAAATAACTGGCCGTGTGAACGTGCGCGCTCCCGTTTCGAAATGACGTCATCGCGTAGAAGGGGTCCCAGAAGAAAGAGCATCACTACATGGACAAAAGTATTGGGAAACACCTCTTATTCCAGCGCTTGGACTGGGTCTATTATTTTCAGTGCAAGCTTAATACTACTTCTGCAT
>JBBPDH010000036.1:13299919-13318153 GCA_037974565.1 Clupeocharax schoutedeni | reverse complement strand
CACATATTGTTGCTCTATTTTACATACTGCATATATATGTCCTATTAGTAAAAGGTAGAATATGACATTATTATGCCTAGGTGTGTCATAAAAATGTTTTGAAAAACTTTGAATGGAAATCTAAAACGGTTTGCCATCTTTGTCGCCCTATAGTGAACAAAAGAGGTATTACAGACACTGAGATAGCGACTTGCAATTCATGTAAGGGAATTTGTAGAATAAATTACGTAACAGCATCTGACCTTTTGTTACCACAAATTAGTAAAAACTCAATAAAAATCTCTCTACGTATTTGGGACCCGCAGTCAGTCACAGACACAGGGGCTCTTCCTTTATAAACAGAGACTCACTGGACTGGACCAATGAGGCGTCTCACCGGTGAAAGCTGTAACCAATGGGGGAAGCATCTGCTCTCATCGAGCTGAATAAAAAGTGAGGAAAAAGAAAGAGATGTGTATAACGGGACTCATCTCCACTGAAGATAAGTGTCTAACGGTTTTATTCACAGCATAATAATTAAGGTAAGGAGATGATTGCTGTTAATTAGAGCATGTGTTTGTGGAGAGTCTATTGTGTTCGCCTGTTTGCTACTCTCTTTACTAAACGAAAGAGAACTGGACGGTTAACTTAGCTAGCTAAATGCTGGGTGAATGCAAATCTATATTGTTGGTTTTTAGACGTTATCTGGACAAAATGTTGTTTCTTTAGTTCACAAAATGTTTAATGTGTATTTCCAGCTGCCTGGCTAACATTAAATACCCTTTGGATGCTAACTGTAGAAAAGGAAAGTCACAGTTAGCCCGTGTGGATATTGCAGCAGATGCGGGGAGGGGCTGAATTACACTAAATATTTTGAAAGTATCCTGATAAACGCATTAATGCTTTGCTCTATTTCTACTGGATTTCTGTAAGAACCTTATTATGGTATTTCATGGTATCTAATTAGTCTTACACAGTGCAATAGTTTTACCATGTGTAGTTTTCTATTATTATTATTATTATTATTATTATTATTATTATTATTATTATTATTATTATATATTTAAGTATGGTCTTACCATGTGAAATTTTCTAAATCGGGGTTCCATCATTGCATTATGTCCAATGTCTTACCACCATCTGTGTTAAAAGTAATTCACTCTTTTTTCTATAGTATTTATATGTGATTATAGTGTATTTCCTAGTTGATTTATTTACACTTGATATGTTATATTGATCTCGTCTCTGTGCAGTTCCCATGGGGCAATGCAATGCTTTATAATATGCTACACTATAGTGGCGCATACTTTACTGTACTATACCATACCCCATCACTGATCATATTATTTATATGTGAGGACAAAAAATATATAGACCAACAATGCTCTATCCTCCACCAACAAATGCTATTGGGTAAAAAAAAGCTATGGCTATCATATAGTTGCTTTATATAATTTCCTTGTTTTTTTTTTTTTTCATAAGGCCCCAGCTAATTTCAGTTTTTATATACCACAGATGCGGTTCATGCTGCTCTTCAGTCGCCAGGGCAAGCTGCGTCTGCAGAAATGGTACGTGCCCCTGTCTGACACCCAGAAAAAGAAGATTTCCCGGGAGGTCATTCAGATGGTGTTGGCTCGCAAGCCCAAGATGTGTAGTTTCCTGGAGTGGCGGGACTTGAAAATCGTCTACAAGAGGTTAATATCGTTTGATGTGACAGTAATTTTGCACTGAGGTCTGGGATACACCCCACCATATAGACCAATTATGAACTGTATTGGAAACTCCTACTTCCTTTCACTGACTACTTTATGAGGTTCACCTACTTTACAGGTGTGCAGTTACAGACTACATTCTCTACCAGGTTTCTTATTGGTCCGACCACAGGACTATTGTCGATCAGATGTCACTTTAGTGATGTGCCATTCTCAACACAGCAGTGACACTCTTATGGCATTGTGTGTTTTTGTGTTTGCCTGTGTTACTATGTTGCTGGGGATTGTACATCAATGCCAGTATGGGATTGCCTATCAGCCAAAGGTGATTCCTGTGTCAGAGGCTCACACTAGGCTGTATTTTTACTGATGCTGTTTTTTTGTTGCTGACAATGAATAGTGGCCATTTTGATTCTCTTGCTCTTGCCGAGTACTGGATGTTGACGTAAAATGATAACCACATTGTGTTCTGTTCAGAGTCTGCTCAACGTCAAGAAAGACCTGTGCCTAGTATCATATGTCTGATACTGGTTATATTGTATTACATTATACAGTTTCATGGTCGGACCAAATAAGTAAAACCAGACAAGTATAAACAAAGCATTTTACATTGAACTGAATGCAACTTTTTATTTGGTTCATAATCTTGCATTTGTGCCAGTTCATTGCATCCTTTTTGTTTTAGATATGCCAGCCTATATTTCTGCTGTGCTGTGGAAGACCAGGAGAATGAACTGATAACCCTTGAGATCATCCACAGATATGTAGAGCTGTTGGACAAGTATTTTGGCAGTGTGAGTTTTACGTTTTATTATGAAGTCCTATTCATGTCATTCCCAGCATCCAGTGATTGGCTAGCCTTACATTTTAACCCCTGCTGGCTGATAAAACACCGCCCCCCCCCGTATGCTTGTGATGCCTTTCAGGTTTGTGAACTGGACATCATCTTCAACTTTGAGAAGGCATATTACATTTTGGACGAGTTTATATTGGGTGGCGAAGCTCAGGAGACTTCAAAGAAGATTGTGTTAAAGGCTATCGAACAAGCAGATATGTTGCAAGAGGTGAGGGATTGTTGGACCTTGTATGTAAATGCATTCAGTTCCAAGCTTATGAGTTTAGATGTTATGTATTATGTGATGATATAATTGCATACTTAGGCATAGTATATGTCCAGATATATTTAGACACACTTAGTAATTAGTGACCATTATCTTTGTAACCCAGTTTTGACATGTGTTCAATCTCACACACACACAGCTTGTATAATCTCCATAAAAAAGCTTTGCAAATAGAATGGGACACTCTGGTGGACATGAGCCTACACTCAACATGCCCATTGTTAAGTGCTAGCAAGAGAGGCCTCCCAGCATTGGGCTGTGGAGCAGTAGAACTGCACTCTCTGAAATGATGACGCTCCAGTAATCTTCAGATAATCTTTGGAATTAGTTGAGGTTTGGGATCCAGCAGAAATCATGCCACATCAGGATTTCATTACATTAATACGCTGGTTCCTGAATGCATTGTTCCAATATTCACTGTAGAGACTTCTCAGACAGCCAGAGGCTGTTAAAGGGGCACCAATCAACAAAATGGCCAGTTCGGATTTCTTCGTAGCCAAGTCGGCTAAAGGATACTTTTTTGTTTGTTGTTCTTTAAATACACAATGTAAATATTTTAACATAAATATAATAAACTAGCCAATTCTCAAATATTGTTTTAATATTGGCCATGGTGGCCCTAGCTGTTACATTTATGTTTACAGCATTTGACTGTAGCTCTTATACAGAGCGACAGGAAAGGTTTAACAAACTCTGCATTAATAAACAGTATTTCAGATGTCTGCAACGTTTTTAATATAGTGTAAAGGGAAATATCAGCGTTGGAAATTTGGATAAGTAGAATTTTTCTTTTTTTTCTGTTTTGTAAATTGACAGTTGGGGAACAGTGTTATTTAAAATATACATTATAGAAAAAAGCAAGGATTTAACCATGTTCTGCGCTTAGAAAAGGCCATTCTAATGCTTTCTAATGCATTCTAAATGCTTTTCTCATTTTGCATGTTTGTCTGGTGTGCTAATGCATTTCGAAATAATGTTCATAGTCAATTTTTCAAAAAATGTTCATAGCCATATTCAAATGGTCCCAACACCAAATAAGCTGTCTCATTGCTGTAACTCTCCCCATTACAATAACAAAGTTCTTGTATTGATGTAAGAAATATCACTTCGGTCACTTTGTAAATCTTGAGCCTGGAAGTTCAGAACAAAGTACCGGTAAGTTTCCCATAGATTTTACCACCAGAAAGGCTCAGCAATTTTGTAGTTCTCCTTTTTTTTTTTTTTGCACATGAGCATGCGTGGTTGCCTGGATGTTTGCCAAGTGTGAGTTTTGTGCTTTCTTTCTTCAGGAAGCAGAAGCACCACGCAGTGTACTGGAAGAGATTGGACTCACATAGAACACAAGATGTCCCATTTGCCAGACAAGAAACTTGCTTCTTTCTTGTTTCACGCTTAGTTCGGCTTCTATCACAGTATTTGTATGTATGTCACTGAACAGGTGTGTTTATCATCTTGTATTGAACTCATAATGACGACAGTGCCTGGATTTAGCCAAATGTCCAAGGGAAATTTCCATATTAATGTGTTTCTCCAAGCCTTCTCTGGAGTAATGTTTTTATTCCATTCTGTAGGTTTCTTTGATCACTACCTGAAAACGTAGTTGTTGCTGTTCAGAGTCAGTATGTGTGTAACTGTGAACCATGACCATTTTGGTAGTCCAGAAGAAATCTTCTTCTAAATTGACCATTGTTCATTATCATGAAATATTACCTCACTTTGTGCCCTCCACTGCCTTAAGAATCACTTCCACAGTTGGTGTATTTGGCCAGCATCTTATGCAATGTGGTGGAAGTTTTTCTAAAGACTAAATGCATCTGTCTGTGAGAAATGGAAACAAGTGTTTGGGACCAAAAATTCTTACACTGAATAGGAATAAAGGGAACAATATAAACTGAATGCAAAGAACAAGGCAGGCTTAATTGTAAAATTATGAGACAAAAAAAACCCTCAGTTATCAGTCAGTATTAAGCAAGGCATTATTGATAACACAAAATATTTACCATTTATTATAAGGATTAGAAATGTGTACATGCATTGTATTATCAGAAAAGTATTTCATGAAGGATTTCTCAGTTGGGTGATCTAAAGGCAGTGCATAGTCACCAACATTCCAAATATAGCTCTTTAAGCTTTTGCAAAGAGTATTCCTATAAATGAGGATATAATGCATATTCTGGTCATTTTCCTGCATTGTGATATAATTGTGCAGTTATATAGCTCAAGTATACTCTGACCTTTAAAGCCATAATACTGGATTGTCCAATAGTAGAAGAGATGAGCAGTATGGGACAAGTTTAATTTTTGTCACATGTTAAATTTGTAATAGCTAACCACGAATTATCCTCCAGGTTTCAGTTTCATTTAAATGCCAACGAACCTATGTTTTGCTTCTGTCATTGGTTTTCAGATCACACTGTGATTCACTATGTCGCCTTTACATCTCTTTGAAGTAATAAGGTCCCTCAAAAATAAAAAAAAAATGTTAATGTCAAGTATGGTAACCCTTCTTTCTTTTTGCTTTTTTCCTGTTAACATTAATACAGATTTTCTCAAAATGTATCCCCATGCATGGTGTATTGGACAGTGATAAATGTTGTTGTGGCTCTGGACCTCAGCTAACTGGATTTAAAACTAAACAATTAGGTTAAAGGACAGGCAGTCACCTTTAACTTCAGCATACATCCATACTGAGTGGATTATATAGGAGTTACAGCCTGTTTGTGCTTATTCCTTTCTAAGTAAAACAGGGAACTTGCAGCTCAGTTGTATCCAGTCTAGCTGTGTTATAGTCCAGATACATGAGTTTATTTTTATTCACATATGGAGTGCTTTGCTTATGTCCCTCAACATGAGAACAAAAGCAGATATCAGCCAGTGATGGCTAAAACATCAGGCCTGTCAAAAACAACTGCTTAGTACCTTAAGGTGGAAAAGGAGGAATGTGAGTTTAGCAATGGCACACAACCTAGCAGTCTATAAGACCCCAATAATAGATGGCTGGAGATTGCTTTCTGTTATGAATAAACAATCATAATTACTATCAACAAGACTCCTGTAAGGAGAGGAGAATATACAAGATAGTTTACAACTATTAGTCTACAATCAAGGAAAGAAAGTGGAAACTGTGCCACAAAATTTAGGTTGTAATGAAAGTGTTTCACTCAAAAGATAACAACTGGAAGACAACCACCTAATAACTGGAAATAGCTGATATACAGGCCTGGAAGAGTGTCACCTAGTATCTGGAGATGTCAGACAAACTTAATTTCATTCCCAATTATTATTTCCATGTCCAATTATACTTTTGGTTCCCTCTAAACTGAATGAAAAGGACTGCAGTGTCATTCACCCAGCAGTTATAAATATTCAATGGGATGTTCTGCAATGAACCTCATTCAACACTTGCTGACAGCCAGAGCAAGAAAACTAATGACATTTTCGTGAACTGATTCATAGTCTGCATGAATCATTTCTAAAACAGGACATCTAGCATCCATTTAGTTACTTAATGAATGATCACCCCACAAAATTAATGACACTTAACATTGCAATAAAATGTAACATAAAATAAGACATTTATTTTCACATCTGTAGATAATACACAAAGCAGTGTCTGTTCAAAACAGAAAGGGAAACCAAATGCAGCAGTATGTGCAACTGCCGTCTTTTCGTATACAATCATCAGGCAATGCTCATGTCTGTTCCATTACCATTGTTGCTAGATGTGACATCAGGTGCGAACAGGCTTCCATCCTTTTCTTCTTGTTGATTTGAGTTAGTTGAATTATTTTCTTGAAGTACTGAGAGGGGATCAGTTTTGCTATTCTCTAAAGGTATTTCTGTACTCTGTTCATCTTGGTTATTTACAGGCCCTACATCCTCCTCCTCTGATTCTTTACCAGAGCATGCAGAGGAGCTCCTGCTGTGGGACCTGCTTTTCTTTCGCTTTTGTTTCTTCTTGCTCTTCTTCTTTTTCTTGCTCTTTTTTGATCGTTTGTGGTGATGTGAGGGGGTAACTGCAGGATCAGTAGAGGTAGCATAAGCATTTGGGCTTAAGCTCCGACTCTTCCTGCTTTTTTTCTTTACAGATCCTGTTTTGGACTCTTCTCCAGGGCTGTTTGATTCGGAACTCCTAGAAATTCTCTTTCTTGAGTTTGCAGGTGAAGTATGACCACTGTCTTTGTCTTTGCTATGAGACTCGTGTCTCTCACGGCTCCTACTTCTCCTATAACGCTCACTGAAAGATCCTTGCCACCTTCTCTGTGAACGCTGGGACCTCCGACTCTCTCTGCTTCTGCTTCGACTCCGCCTCTCTCTACTATAACTACTCCTTTTGTGAGTGTATTTCTCACGACTGTGACTCCTCCTATCGCTTCTTCTATAGCGAGATCGTTCAGGGCTGTAGCTACGCTGAGAGAACATCCTGTCCCTGCGCTCTGAATGCCGTCCAGTGAAGCCTCCTCCACGGTCAGGGGACAAATGTAGATCACGGTCTGCCTCCCAGAATTCATTGCCCGGATTTCGAAATACATGGAGGAAGTTGCAGTGTTTACCTTTTGGACACCTCTGTCTGTCAAAAAGTCCTGAGAGAAAGGTTGTAAACTAGCGTGAGGAGATATTAACCAAAGAATATACAATACTGTTCAAAGCAGAGGTGGAGCAAAGTCAGTATGCATTTTAAAACTAAAATTATTTAAAATGAGTTCCCAAACTACACTTCACACCCTTCCAGTAGACTTGAAAACATTTATTTAAAGTCAATCACATATGCAGGAAAACTGCCCTGGTCAACTGTAAGTGCTGTAACTGTAATTTAACCATCTAAGAGCAATAAACACTCAACCATGTAGGTGTAGAACATGTAAACTGTGAACATGTGTTGTTGATTCAAGTTAGGTGTTCTTAATGAAGTGTCCAGTGAGTGTACACAGAATAAATAACATTACATTGCAATACAATCATTTGGCAGACACTTTCTTACAAATTGACTAACAATATGAATAAATAATTCAATGGAGTTTTATCTCAAAAACCTCAATCTGAATTTAGATCTCTCAAACATCTTACCACATATTGCTGTTTTCCATCTGGTTACTGGAGAGAACTCACACTGTAGCTGTTTTCCAGCATACCACCGCCCATTAAACAGAACAAATGCTTCCTTACACTGATCTTCCCTATACAAACACAAGAAAATAATCAGTCATGAAAGTATGCAGTAGGCATGGTTGTATTAAATTAACCAGGCATGGGTCTAATTATTCATCCAACAGTCTGCAAAAACCTACAAACACTGTTCTTACTTACGTGTCATACTGTACATAAACATTTCCTCTCAAGTGAGGTTCAAAGTTGCAGCTCACCTAAAACAGTGTAAGAAATAGTTAGTGTCTTTCCCCCCCCAGTATAGTTCAGGCTTTCACTGATTTCTTATAGGCTGTGTTACCTTGAACTGCACAATTTTCCCTGCATTCCTGAACTCTGGTAGTACATCTTCATAGAAGTCCATAAACTGCTGGTAAACTTCCTCCTCACTGTATTCTAGACTAGCATCGGTGTCATAGTCATCACGTTTGCTCTGCTCCATCCCAAATGTTACAAACATACCCCGGATCATCAAAGTGCTGCTTGATACTGGGTGATCATGCTTCCGGGAGCACCTGTCCACAACAATCACAAATGTTCAGGATAAAATAAAGCAAACAACATTACAACTCAAGATGTATATCTTACCTCTCTCCAAATCTGCAAGCTCCAGTTTTAAGGAAGAAGGGACAGTTAGCCTTGTCTTTTTCTGTCCCATAATCCACTGGGGCATCAGGATTTTTCCAGGAACCTCCATTTTCCAGCTGCAAAAAAGAGCACCCAGTTGAAACTAAGCATAATGATTGAACAGTAAATAACTCTGCATTTACATTTACACTCTATTCCAAAAGAATAGAATACCTGGCTTTCTGCTAGGTCCAACATTTTCTGTACAGCTTCCTATAAATGGTGCAAACATACAGTGTGGCTGATGAAAACCTGCAACGAGCTAGCACATATCTGTTAGCACTGGTTAAGACCACAAAGTAGAGAATGACTTTTTAATTCAAAAATGCCCCCACAGAAATAATGTAAGGAGCCATGCCAACATTTTTAAGAACACAATCTTGCTTCATCAGAACTGCATTTTATCTAATACTGGGGGAAAAAAGAATAAAAATATTAATCATTATCAAAAGATACGTTTTCTTCTGTAGGCCTGTGACCCTTTCTTTTGAGTGTATCTTAGTTAAGGAATGCAATGAAGCGACCATCATGTAAAACAATCAAGACAAATTAACAGACAGCAAAATGTTTGGTGACTTACAATATATTCTAATAATAATTACCAAATGACTCAATTAAATGACAGGTTTAATGTAATGATAGTTTTAATATTTCTTTTGAATTTGAGGTCAAGATCTGATTTGTATTTTTGCTATTTTATGTATTAATGTCATGACACTACAGAACTCTACTTACAAACTACACTGTCTGATTAAGGTCAGACAAACGATTTTTCAACTTCTGCCACACCAGCTCTACCAAAATATGTCCCATAATAGCATGTGCAACAATTCCTAAATGCCTTTAGAAAAAAGGCTTTTAGAGTGGATGCAGGCTCAAATGCTTTTGACCATTGGCAGTGGTTTCCACAAAAGACTACAACTGACAGACATTCAATCCGCATCCAACTCATCATAAAGTGGAGCAGACTTGTCCATGATGTTGACGTTACAGTATGAATTAGTATAAGCTGAAAAATGAACTGCACTGCTTCAAGCAGCCACAAGTCTGTGAAACACTAATGAAAATCTGGATGTGGCCTGAGCAGGTTGAGACATTTTAATGTTATATTTGTCCTGAAACTAATTAGGGCATTTGGGTGACTGCTGTTATCTAGGGTTTGTTGGCAACACTAGCTTTGTGGCTCGGCTGCTAAATTAAAGAAGCTAAGTCTACGCATGGGGTGTAAAACTATTCTGTTAACAGACAAATGAACAATAGTTTAGATCTTTTTTATAGATTTAGAACAATTTATTACAAAAAAACTTGTTTAGTGATATGCACATGAAAGCAGGGAGTGAGAGAATATATGGATAATGGCCTCTTTCAATTTATCCTCCGACAGCCGGGATCACCTCTCTGTCTCTCTTCTCCTGCTGCTTCTGCTCCCGTTCCTCTCTTTCTTTTCTCTCGTGTTCTTCCCATTCTTGCCGGATTCTTTTCTGCAATCAGTGAAACAAATTTTATAACAGATCTTAGAAATTCGAAATAAAATAAAATAATGGAATTACGCTGATCAGGACATGCTTCATTACCTCCTCCTCTTCCTTTTTCTTTCGAGCAGCCTCCTCTACCTCTTTCTTTAGCCTGAACTCCTCCTGAAAGACTCTTTCTCTCTCCAGCCACTCCTGGTGTAAACGCTGTCTGGATCGATGAAACAGAATACTTCCCTAATTCACTGGGTATACAAACTCTTGATTGCTGAAATCAATGGTCACACACAGCTTACCGTTCTTCAGCCTCCTTGTCATCTTCATCACCATCTTCTTGTTCAGTTACCGGCTGATCAACTGTACAAGAATGGTTACATAAATGTTGATCAAACAGTTATCTTTAATAAGCAGTCCACATACTAATACAGACCCTTTCTATAAAAACATTTAGATTTGGGGCGTTTAGACGGGTTGCCTAGTTTAAGTGAACAAAAGTATAGGGACGCATCTCTAAATTATTGAATTCAGGTGGCCACTTACTATGAGTGAAATCTTAATTCTTCAGAAGTTCAAGACATTTCAGACAACACCATACTTTGCCAAGTTTGTAGACACAGTTTGAATAAGACCTTTTTCTATTCTACCATGAATGTGGTCCATAAAGACATGGCTGGATGACTTCTGTGTGGAAGAACATGCCTGACCCACACAGAACCATAACCTCAACCTCATCCAACACCTTTGGAATGAACTGGAATGGTGATTGCGAGCCAGGCCTTCTTGTCCCAACATCCGGTGTCTGATCTTATAAAAACTTAACAGAATGAATGGGCACACAGTAACACTCAAACGTGTGGAAAATCTTCCAAGAAGAGTGTAAGCTGTTATAACAGGGAAAAGGGGAGGCAGGTTTATTTTTAAACTATATGTGTTTGAATGCAATGTCATTAATGCAATGTCAATTTTTGTGTAATGGTCAGGCGTCGCAATACTTTTGCTCATATAGTACAAGTAACGCGTAAGTAACAGAAACGTTAACCTACGTGATCTGAGTTTAGCAAGAGCTTGACGTTTCCTTTTCCTTCGTTCTTTCTTCAACAAGGCCCGTCGTTGTTTTCCACTAAGCAGAGGGGACAGTGTTTAATATTCATAAAAAAACACAATGTTTTAAACTCTCTATCAGGTTATTTTTTTTTTCCTGTTTCCATTTCATACACTGAAAATGGAAGAAAAAGTTAACTTAAAAACGGCATTTCCAAAGAGAAACAATATTTCTCTTTATAAGGTTATTTTGGATATATGTAGAGTCAAACGCTGAAACCTGATGAAAAAGCCCAGACAATATTGAAATTTGGATTTTTAAACAGTATTTCAAAACAGAAAAAAAGTATTTCAACTCTGTATCTGGATATTTTTTCATGTACAGAGTCAAACGCTGTAAATCGATTAAACTGATTAGACGTTAATGAAAAAGTAAATTAAAAAAAGCATTTCGAAACAGAAGCTAGCTTAGCAAGAGCGTATTCAAAAACAAACCTCAGGGTCGCAGCTTGAGCGGGTAGGTTTAAAGTCTCAAATTCAGCCTCTTCTTGTTGATTTTCGTTTGCTTGGGACAAAACGTGGCATTGTTCGACTGATAACATTTTACCACATGATTTAAGGAATTCGCCGGGCGTCTGCTTTTATGCTTTATTTGTTTGTTTAACGAAGTACAGACAGACAGGCGGGCTACGGTCGCGTTGGGGTGGTGTCGCAGAGTGATGATAAAAGACAGCCCACGTTCTGTCGCTCTGTAGTGATGTAGGCGATTTCTGTTCTCGAATGGAAGAGGTCCGGAAAGAGCTCCACGGGACAGGAGTTCAAAAGATTATTTCACCCTGGGTCACGGTTCACTGGCGTTAAGGCATTGCATCTGAGAGTTTGAGACGGTACATTTTTCTGAGGATACTTGGAAATGGCAGACAAGGAAGGTAAAGGAGTTGAGAGCATGTTTGCTTTGTTTGCTTCGTGGCTAACTGGATTAGCTCTCCAGTTTTGGCGCCTGGTTTGTTAGCATTAGCGAACAACGTTACTCACATGGAGACAAACATATTCGCTTTCATACTGTACTCTTTAACAATTAAATGTCACAGAGCTTCAGAATTGAGTCCGAGAAAGTGTGTATACGTGGGGTTTCTGAAAGCTACATTGACAAACCTTCAGCTGGATATTGGCTTTTAGTCCATTCAGCCTAATTTAACTATACTGCCTTCTTCATCTCTCTTTAGTTGATACTTTGTACCTGTTACAGTTGTTACTTAGTCTCCCACCCTTTTAGATTGTTGCAACAGTCTAAAAGAATGGGAGATATGTCAAAATGTATTTTCATCTCACTTTTTTAACTTTAGCTATGCACGAGATGCATCGTGCATGCTTTATTTTGATGTTTTATTAGTTGGGACCGATGGAAAAGAATAATGCTATATTAAATCCTTACCTTTAATATATCCCGCACTGCACTAAAAACAATTCAACGTGATGATAGTCGTTTTGTAGCAAAACATTCACTTCAGAAGTGTTCAGGTACTGATAAAATTCACTATATGCTCAAAAAACCCAGTTTATAATAATACATATTTGATGTAATTCATGATATGTTGTTAACATATAAAACAGTATTTGTGCAGTGTTATGGGTGTGTCTAAGCTATAGTTCTTTTTCCTTTCCAGATGAACAGGGGAAACAAACCTGTGTCCTTGTGAAATTGTAGGACAGCATTAACTTTTAGTTGCAGCATGAAGAAAAAGTCTTTGTTTTTTATTTTAAGTGTGTCAGAATTTTAAGGGTGCAACAAACATTTTTTTTTTCATTAAATCTGTCAATTATTAGCAATGAACAACAAACAACAGACCCAGATATATGCTATCCAACACATATTAATGTTAATTATTGAATATTTAATTAATTTTTTATTTTTTTGTAAGTCTCTTTTTTCTTTTAAGTCTCCTTCATCTTTGGCTCCGTCATGCTTTCGTTTCAGGTGTTTTCTCATTGCTGTAGTGCTGCCATGCCACACAAGATCAGTTTCACATAGTTTTCAGTTGAACACACTTCCCATTCCATAGATGATGTTGGTCAAACAGTCTTCCCCTCCTCGGCATTTTTCAGATGTAGCCAGGTCCATGGCACAGCATGCTACAGTATAGACCTAATAAATCAATAATGGAAGTTTTTGCCAAGTGTCAAGTTTTGTTAATTTTAATGACTTGATGTTTGGTTCAACTATTATGTAACACTATATGGTGTACATTTTTAGCACATACTTGGCTGATGATAAAATAGCTGAATTGTTAATGCACTTTGTCTCATTTTGACACTTTATGGCAATTACACCCCAAAAAGCTTGTGATCTGCAGCATTGTTGAAACTGGATCTTGTTTTTTGTCTTTGTAGTATACGACGATGCAGTAGAGGAACGGGTAATAAACGAAGAATATAAAATATGGAAGAAAAATACCCCTTTTCTCTATGATTTGGTCATGACACACGCACTTGAATGGCCAAGTTTAACAGTGCAGTGGTTACCCGATGTGAACAGGTATCCAGCCCACTGCCTTCTTTGATGAATGACTTTCACAGTTAACATCTTTCAGTTGCAGTCTATTAATCTTTCTTCCAAAAGCAAGCTCTGGTATCATTTCACTCTACATCTTTCTTGTAGACCAGAGGGAAAGGACTATGTGGTACACAGACTGGTGTTGGGAACACACACTTCAGATGAACAGAATCACCTCGTCATTGCCAGCGTTCAGATCCCCAACGACGATGCTCAGTTTGATGCATCACATTACGACAGCGAAAAAGGAGGTTTGCCATTTAAGCAACATAAACATTTTTTTTATCTGGCTTGTCATATGGCTTAAATATTGAAGTGCTTTGTTTGTGTTCTTTCAGCAGGTATGTGTATTTGATGTCTGGAAGACACAGAAAGGCAAGAGATCAATCTGTGCTGGTGGCAGTAGTGACAAAGGATGGGCATTGTCCCAATGCTGAATGCACATGTTAAGAAAAAAGTCACTTTTCTTATTATCAGCTTGATCTATGTGCAGGATATACACATTCATACAATTACCGTTTGTGGTACTCTCTTTCCTCAGAGTTTGGAGGATTTGGGTCAGTGAGTGGCAAGATTGAAATTGAGATAAAGATTAATCATGAGGGAGAAGTGAACCGAGCTAGATATATGCCACAGAACCCCTGCATCATCGCCACAAAGACCCCTACATCAGATGTGCTGGTATTTGACTACACTAAGCATCCATCCAAACCTGGTCAGTGTTATTCACTAATTATTATTATTATTATTATCATTATTATTATTGGACTGCCTCATTTCCCCTGCTTTATGAGTAACAGAATAAGGCCAAAATACACAATATAATTAAATCCTGATCATAAAATTACCAAACACTGGCGCTAAATGAATAATCTGACAGTTATTTTGGTGATTTGGTTTTGTTTTTTTGGTTTTGTCTCTTTTTGGCGTCAACATGATGTAAATAGCAAGATTTAGCAAGATAGCAATTTGTTTCTGATTTCATTTTTGCTGTTGAAGGACACTTGGCTGGAAGAAGCGAAGTTTATCCCAAGTCAGTTTAGCTGAGGCACTGAGAGTGGAAAACACAGAGATACCAGGCTAGCTAATTAATTTAGCTTATTCTTATTGGCTTAACACTGAAGTAACTTGATAAGTCATCCTAGTGAAGAACTTGGCTGTGTTTAGTAAACTTACTTAATGAATGATAAACACATGGCTCAACAAAGATTTTAAAAGGATTAGCTTTGTAACCTATGGCATATTTCAAGAATTTAACTTATCGACACATTAGTAGCAGTTATTACCAAAACTACTATTGGGGCAACCAGCATCTTCCTTCCGGTTCAGAAGTATTTCTTTTTCACCTGTAGACCCTAGTGGTGAGTGCAGTCCAGACCTGAGACTGAGGGGGCATCAGAAGGAAGGCTACGGGTTGTCCTGGAACCCCAACTTAAGCGGAAACCTGCTAAGCGCTTCCGATGACCATGTGAGTTCAGAGTCCTGAGAGCTTACATTAAGGGCCGTGTAGCTCAGACGTCTGAATAACAGTTTCAAACTCACCCTTTCTGCAGACAATCTGTCTATGGGACATCAGTGGATCTCCCAAAGAAGGAAAGATTGTAGATGCCAAGACTATTTTCACAGGCCACACTGCAGTGGTAGAGGATGTGTCTTGGCACCTTCTCCATGAATCACTTTTTGGATCAGTAGCTGATGACCAGAAACTAATGATGTGAGTAAGGCTGTACAAATAATCAAATATAAACCAAGTCTTCAAGTCTGGCCCTTAAGAACTACTTATTTCTTGCAATAATAAAACATTGAGTTTTCTTTGAGAACACACATGAGCTATATGGGCTTATGCAAATAAAAGACTGCACTGTAAACGTGTAAACATACAAAATTTATTACAATTAATTATTGCAGTGATAATTCATGAGTCACCAATTTGTTATACAGTCTGAAATGAGACCAGAGAGCATTATTTTAAATAATAGCCACATTTGTTGTATAAATATAAGGGTGCTGGCATCCATCAGTTAGCATTTATCAAACTGAATACTATGTCCATGAGAGCTAATAAAGGAAATTATGCATTTTTCAAATAGTTGGGACACAAGATCAAACAACACCTCTAAGGCCAGCCACTCAGTGGATGCCCACACTGCAGAGGTGAACTGCTTGTCTTTCAACCCCTACAGTGAATTCATCTTAGCTACTGGATCTGCAGATAAGGTCTGTACAGCACTAATATTCCCACACTCTTACACAAATATTTCTTTAAACTGCCATTCACAAAGCACTGATTTTATGTCCAAATTCTGTATCTAACAGTCTTCTTGGCATTTTTGTCACAAAAAACCACAATTCATGAATTCATGGAATTGTCATTTTTCCCTATAGACTGTGGCCCTTTGGGATCTGCGTAATCTGAAGTTGAAGCTTCATTCTTTTGAGTCACACAAAGATGAAATCTTCCAGGTAATACTAACAAATAGTATGTGACTATTTGACAGATTTCAGTGCCAGGGTAGATCTGTTTGAATCAAATATGGAATATGTCCTCAGTTTTTTTTGTTTTTTTTTTAAACTAGTGCAGGGTGATTTTTTTTTTAAATTTAATTTTATTTGATCATTGTCACTTTTAAACATATTTGCTACATATGAAAATGAAATGTTGAGTCACGACTGACAGAAGCAAAAAAAAAACATACTTGATGTCTTAAAGATTTTGACACATTAGCAGATTTATGTCTCATCTTAGTTGTGAACGATGGTCTAAGAGATGACATGAGTGACTATAACAATCCTCAAAGTTCTTGGCCAGTAAAAATGGTCTCATGCTGGATCTTAGATGTGTATAATAAAGTTGCAACATTGAGTGTCTTGAATCATTTCTGTATTGAGGCAGATCTGGGGACATCCTGGGCTTATTTAATAAAATGTTTGTTTCCTTTCCATTGATTTGTGATTGTATGATGAAAATGTTGCATTATTAAAAAAAGGAAGAAATGACTTGACTGTAAATATGCAGTTCATCCTATTTACAGCACACTCAATTATATCCACTTATGAATCTTAGTGGCCCCATCATTTTAGAAAATTCGTTGTTTTAAGAGTATTTATGGCTTTAAGGTTGGTTTTTAACATACAATGAATTACTTGTGGCAGGTTCAGTGGTCACCCCATAATGAGACCATTTTGGCATCTAGTGGTACCGACCGGCGACTTAACGTGTGGGACTTGAGGTAAATCTTTACGTTTCTGTTTAAATGTATGAAGTTAGGAGAGCCAAGAGACATGATCCCTTATAAATAGCTTTCTAAAATACTCTGGGTGCTTGGTCTGCCTGTTTACCTTTTAATCTAGCCGTATGTCTTTGAAGCAGTTATTAGGTACATGAACCAAAGCTTTCTGTTTAAGCTGAGCTGTGCAGTGCTTTGGCAGTGTACTATTAGTAACGCACATGGTTTGTGTTTGACATGCGTGCAGTAAAATCGGAGAGGAACAGTCTGCTGAAGATGCTGAGGACGGACCTCCTGAATTGCTGGTGAGTCCACAAATCTGTGTTTAGACTTCTGTATATGTAAAATGTGTCCAATTGTTCCAGTTGCATTTTTTTTTTGTGTTGCACATTTTTAAAACTGTGTATCTTTAATGGCAACAGTTTATTCACGGTGGACACACAGCAAAAATCTCCGATTTCTCATGGAATCCTAATGAACCCTGGGTGATCTGCTCTGTGTCTGAGGACAACATTATGCAAGTTTGGCAAATGGTCAGTACTGATTTTATTCTGGTTAGAAACTAGTTAAGCATCCTAACCTGACATTTAACAGTTGATTCTGAGCTCTGATTTATAAAATATTTGTATCCATCATGTAGGCAGAGAACATATACAACGATGAGGAACCAGACACTCCTGCCTCTGAGCTTGAGAGCCAGGCATCGTAACCTCTTTGTTATACATGGAACAACAGGGTTCATATCTTATGAACACCCAGTACTACCAACCAAGACTCAGCCTAAAGATGGATTAAATCAAACAAAGGAAAAGCTGTATTTCAGGACTTCACCCAATGACCAAAGTCCAATCATACTGGTTACTGGATTCCATCGTTTTACTTTATTCAAGAAGTATTTTTCAGTATCCTTTCCTTCTCTACCCACTCTTCAGATCTGTGTAAACCTTCCTTTAGAAACATTACCATTGTGTCGACTGGACATTTTTTAGAAGAGCCGTTTCCATCATATGTTTATAGGCTGTTTTGGACGCTTTTGTTATGAAAGGTATGTTTGGGAAAGGTTTCGATAATGTAGGTCTGGCGCTTTCAGAAAATGCACTTGATAAATGGACACTGCTGTTAAATCATTTTTTCTCCAACTTGGAGCCAAGGCAGGCAGTTTTCATACACATCTTGAGTTTTTTGCATAAACCTGATGTCAACTGCAATAAATGTTTTGTAATACCTTTTCAAATTTGTGCTCTTTTTGTATGCCTACAATGTTGATAATGGTGACCATTAAGTAGTTCCACACAGGAATAAAGTAAAAATTAAACTAAACATGCCTGGTCTTTGTATTTTCTATGTAAACATTAC
>JBBPDH010000036.1:13261624-13280612 GCA_037974565.1 Clupeocharax schoutedeni | reverse complement strand
CCCTGATGAGCAAGCCAAGAGTAACGGCGACAGTGGCAAGGGAAAACTCCCTAAGATGGCGATAGGAAGAAACCTTGCGAGGAACCAGACAACAGGCCTATCAATCATAATTGTTCAAATATTCCTCATCTTACAGGTGATAGATGGTTTTTATGACAAGGTAAATGATCCGAAGTCAAATGGAGGGAGCTTCTTTGCTGTATGTAGAGGAAAGGTAAGACTACAAGATTTCCTTAGAAACCTCATTATCTGAAAACTCTGTATACCTGCATCCCATTTAAATAGTTTTACTATCTTCTGCCAAGGCAAGTGAAGGCTTGGACTTTGCAGACACATATGGCCGTGGGGTGGTCATTACCGGGCTTCCTTTCCCTCCCAGAATGGATCCCAAAGTGGTGTTGAAGATGCAGTATTTGGATGAAATGTGCAGAAACAAAGTCAGCGGCATGAAGGTAGCTGCATTTATAAAGTTTCAGTTCAAATTTTGTCGACGTTAGTCAGAAAATTACATTTATGCACTTTCAATGCAGTGTTTTGTGGTTAGTATATTGTAGATGTGCTAAATTGCATGTGGGTGGGTGTCTGTTCAGTATCTGTCTGGGCAGGAGTGGTACAGGCAGCAAGCATCTCGTGCAGTGAACCAGGCCATTGGCAGAGTGATCCGCCACAGAGAGGATTACGGAGCCATTTTTCTCTGTGACCACAGGTCAGAGCTCATCACTTCTGAGGAGAATTTTATGCTGTAGCGTATCGAAAAAGGGGGAAATAAGTGTTAAATAAACAAACAGATAATTAAACAGCATCAGAGTTGTTGGAGCAAAGTGTTTTTTTTTATTATTATTTTGCATAAAATTGTTTCTGTGGATAAGAGTTTTTAAATTGAAAAATAAAATCTGATTTAAGTTGAATATAAATCAGTTACATAAATTACTTTGTGCTTTCTGTGGGTTGACACATGTATGTGCCTAATTACATTTGATTATATTTGATGAAATTCTAACTTGACATGCAACTAGCTAAAGATAAATATGAACATCTACTGTGTAATCCTAAAGAGATTCCTCTTATTAAGAGATTAATGAGAGGAATCAACAAATGGGTAACACTTTGTTGGTGAGTGCATTTTGCCCTTGATCATAAATGTAATTTCACTTCTTCTCACTTCATTTCACACTCATTCTTTTTCTAGGTTCAAAAATACAGATGTGCGAGCCCAGCTTCCCTCTTGGGTCAGACCTTACGTACGGATTCATGACAGCTTTGGCACTGTGATTCGTGATGCAGCTCAGTTCTTCCGGGTCGCCCAGAAACTGGTGAGGAAGCTTGACTTGTCAAGCACACATGATGTGTGCATGTGTGTGTGTTTTCTTTGCTAACACTAGGAACATTTTTTTGTTTCTTTAAATGCAGTTGTGCAAAACAGTAATGTGTTGAGGCTTCATTAGACTGGTGTTTGTTTATGTTAGAGGCCAGTACCACAGAAGAAGGGGAAAGAGGCAGAGCGTGAGAATCAGTCCGTTTCAAATGCAGGCCAGGGTGGAGGTTGCGTTCGTCCAGCTCAGAGTGCCTGGCAAACTAGCTCCTCTCTAAAAGCCAAAGTGCTAGACTCCCATGTGCCCAGCTTGAAGAAAAGGAAACTGGGTAAGAGCTCTTCTTAATGACTTGACACAAACTGAATGTGCACTGGGTGTAGAAAAGGACCAACCCTTCCAAATATGCACGTTGTGTTGCTTTGCAGCCTGAAATTAAGAGACGCACAAAAAGGTTTTCCAGCTGTGTTTACTCAGTGCAAACTCTGATTCTGTTGCTGTCATATTATAGTTATGTAAATATAGTTTGAAAAATTGTGTGTAGGCATTTCAGGCTGCAAAGCAACACAATGTGAATTTTGTTTGGGGAGTGCTTCTTTTCTGTGTCTACTGTGGAGTGTGTTAAAGAAGCTATCCCCAAAAAATTGTTTGTCTTAAATACTGTTTAAACAGTAATATGTTACATTTCCAGAACTTTAATAAAATATGGTCCATACATGTATACATATATAAAAAAGGCCAACAGTTAGCTGGTGATTAAATGATGTGCTCTTTATGCCTGTCAGGGGACAAAAGTATCATTGCACTATAAGCAATCATATGTCTTGAGAACTATAACAAACAATATACATGTCTTCCATTCTCGGCTAATATGACTGATGTAGAGGAGCACTCTGGGAGAGAAGGGACAGCCAGGCTGTGTATTCAGTACGAGATGGAGATGAGTTCCAGCAAAAAGAAACCTCTGAGCCTGTTTGATGCCCTGGACAACAGTGAACCAAGGCCAGAAGGGGAGGATGATGTGGTTGGGGAAGAGAGGGTGAACGCAAAATCCTTACAGCCATTTGCCTTAAGCTAATCTAAACTAATGTTTATTAGTGGTTACAAAATGTATAAAAATGACAAATTATGTATTTTAACAATTTGATTTGCTGTTTTCCTTTGTTCTTGCAGGCCAGCCGCTTGTCCACACTATCTCTACAACATGATAAGCGCTTGGATGATGAATCTAGGGGTGGGAAACGCAAGATCAGAGTAGTTCAAGAACAGGTAACTGGCCTTTGGCATCTATGATTTGTTTTTAGTGCGGAAAGAATCAGGAAGATGCATTGCAGAAACATTATCATGTGCTGGCTGCAGGAATTGTTACATGTAACTTGTTGTTTTACCTGATAATCAACATGTGTGTATGTTTTTTTCCCCCTTAATAATGTTTATTTTAGAAACCAGAGTCCAGTGCAGCAGGCAAAGGCAAGGCTTTCATGCTGGAGCTGAAGAGAAGTTTGAGTCACGATAGCTTCACAAAGATCATGCAGGCACTTCAGGTTTACAAGACCTCAGATGTCCTGGATGACTTAGTAACGAAAGTGGCAGAGCTCCTCATACAAGACCCTAACACTCACAGACTGTTTAGAGGTGTGTACAGAAAATGCACATGTTGGCACAAATATTACTAGTGAAATCCCACATGCATACCATGTCAAAGCACAAAGCTCAAAGGTGCTTGTATTCCTTCTGTATGATTAACTTATTCAGCTCACCAGTGAGTCTCCACTGGAACACAATTTTGATGTTTGTGCCCATGTATATAATTTCTCTCTAGGGCTCTACCAGTTTATTCGTCCACACCACAAGAAACAGTTTGATGAGAAGTGTCGGTCGCTAACGGGCCAGGGCTGTGGCTACAAGCCTGAGCACTCGCTCTCACGGGAGGAGAGGGAGATGCTCATGCAACCAACAGGTAAGGTGTGCTTACTGATGTATACTATGGTTGGTTGTTTGTTTTTTAATTTGGAAAACACACAGAGAACACCTAGTCAGGATGAGATGGAAAACTGCTTGCTCTAGCTTCACATTGTTTTCTTTCAGTTAAAGTGGAGACTTGTAAAACGGACACAAACAAACAACTAGACTCAAGCAAGCAACTGAATCAAGGAGGATCTCATCTGGGAATTCACAATTTGTGTGAAGGCAAGTATACCCCCAAATTCGGTGTTCAGATTGAGTTGAATTATATAGATGTAGACTTGTGTATATATATAGACAAGTACTTTGCTATGGTAACACATTACATTTGTATTTGTCTCTTTTTTCTATATATACACACACACACATGTGTGTATATATATATATATATATATATATTTATATATTAGAGGTGGGCATCGATTAATTTTTTTAACGCCGTTAATCGCATGGAGTCTTCGCGTTAACGCCGATATTTTTTTTATCGCACGATAAGAATCTCACGCATTAACGCGCGTTAACGGCCCAGCAGTAGATTGAACAGATGGGTAATTTGCATATTGCAGCTGTCTGTAATGATGTTAAATAATTTGTGGAGTTTGTATTGTATATATATTATATAGATTGTATTTGCTCAGTGAGTTGTTTTCCATTTACAGTGGATGCACATGTGAAAGAGCAGAAGCCCCCGAAGTCAGGCAAAGACAGTCAGTTTAGTGCTGTGCTGCTGTCTGATATCAAAAAGGCCATTGGTGCTGAAAAAACTAATCAGCTGTTTGTAGCATTGCAGACGTACAAGAAGACAAATAATTATGAGCAGATGGTATCAACAGTTGTGGGGTTGCTAACAGAACGAGACGAAGACATTATTCTTCTAAGAAGTGAGTTTTTGTCTTATACAAAGAGGCAGTAATAGCTTTTTAAAAGTATTTTTGCACTGCTTAGCATTTTCAAATGTAGAGAGTTATAAAAACTAGTCAGTTCTTTTGTTTAGGGTTGTCAGTGTTCATTCCACCACACCATAGTAAGCAGTTTTCTGAGATGTTAACATCTTTGACTGGGAGTCCCTCGGTGAATGGCCAAGACACAGATGAGGTTTCCAGTCACACAGTTCCAGGTAAAATCAGATTTACACAGACACCAATGATGCAAACGTTTTCAAATCATTAATATAATGTCCACAGCATTCTGAAATATACAACCCTCTAAACTGTAAAATGCCATTATAATTTTAAATAATGCAAATATCTTTTTTTTTTTTCCAGTTTCACAGTCTTCAGCCAGAACATCACAGAGCAAGATCTCCTCCTTCTTCACCTGACTCTAGGAATTGTATTTTCCTCTTTTTAAAAAAAAAAAAAAAAAAAAAAGCTTTTCATTTGGTGCAAATTCTTTTTGTCTCTATATGAAGGGATGGTTAGGTTAATGTTTTTAATACGTGGACTAAGCAAGAACAAAAATGTCTAAAACATAATGTGTGTGCTTCTTATTTTAATAAACATATTATCTTCACATTCAAAGATACATTAAAATATGGCTACATTAAAATATTTTTCTACTTATTTTAGTCTCGTTTTTTTGTGGGGAAGACCTTAAATGGTCATTTATCGTGACGTAATGGCAGTGAACGCTCAGGATGTGTCCCAAACTATGTACTACTGCACTACATAGGCTGTATAAATAGTGCACATTCATTACTGATACATAAGTCAAGAAGTGTGTGAAATACATAAGCGTGATTTGGGACGCGCCATCTGTGCTTCTCTGCTTCGCTGCTAAAGCCTGAAGTACAGATTTTTTTAGAGAGGATGCAACAAAATATATGCACTCGCCCTTAAGGACTATGCAATGTAAGACCAAAATCCTTAACTGTGTTGAATTTAAGTAAAATGACTGCTAGTTCAATCAGTAAAAGAGACCAAAAGTTTAGTTAGCAGCTGTCTAGCTAGCTGGGGTGTACCAAAACCGGTGCTAGTTATTAGCATAGCTGGTTACTTGCTGCTTTAAAATGTATACTCATTTTGTGGCTGTGTTTTTACGCTGTGTAAATTAATTTACCTTTAGTCTTGCCGTTTATTTGTAGCAGTAAAGCTGCAGTGTAAGGGATATAGTTTTAGCAAGTGGGAGTCCAACAGAAATCAAAACAGACAGCTTGGCAACAGTCTATGAAGCCTGGAAAGACTGTCCAGTCTAAACTGGGATTAAAGTTCTGCTTTAAGTGTCCTTAAAGATTTCTCCGACAAATTATGTCATGCCTAAAAGTATAACCTTCATTTGTTCTCTCATTGTCAGCTTATTGAATGGAACTCAAGTTACAGAAAAGGGACTTCATTATCCCCATCTCCCTTTAGACATCTAGGTGCTCTTATCATAGATCCTTATCTTTATTATGGATGAAGGTAGTCTGAAACAAGCCATTGAAACCTACAAGGCTCAGCTTCAGCAAGTCGAAGCTGCCCTCGCCTGTGGTCTGGATGATTCTGAGCAAGCAGATCTGCTGAAACTAAAGGAGGATCTGGTACAGCTTATTGAGCTCACAGAGTCTAGCTTGGTTTCAGTCAAGAAGAGCCAACTTTTAGCTTCACTTGAGGATTCCACAGTATCACCTGAAACCAGAGAACAACCCAATGGGGTCAGCTTGGAAAGCGAGTTTGCTGCTTTCTATTCTGAACTCTCTGAGAGCACCGGGCAGGTAGCACAAAGCCCCAAGCCTAATGAGGAGGAGGAGGAGGAGGAAGAAGAGGAAGACTTAAGTGGCACTAAAGTACGAGCACCGTATCGCACCTCTTGGGGAACACTAGAATACCATAATGCTATGGTCGTGTGCTCTGAGGAACCAGATGAGGCAGAGGCTCAAGTGAGAGTCCTCTACCTGTATCCTACACACAAGTCAATAAAGCCCTGCCCTTTCTTTCTCGAAGGCAAATGCCGCTTCATGGAAAACTGCAGGTATTCAGGATTATTTGTCTTGTCATTTTAAATGATAAATATTTGGGAGTTTTCCATTACAATCACTGTAAGCCTGGGGACATAGATTTGCTGTATTTAAATAGTGGCTCTTTGAATTTATTTTAAAGAATATGTGGAAGATTGTGTAAGTGTATATTTATATGTGCTATTGCACTGAATTTCTTTTTGATTGACATTTCAGCTATTTCTCAATTTTATTCGGTACATTGGTTCTTCAGAAGAGTACAGAAATGAGTTTGTTGTGCTTGTATTTGTGTTGGTTGTCACTCAGATACTCTCATGGGGAGGTGGTATGTGTGTCCGAGCTGAGGGACTTTCTTGAGGCAGATCTTACAAACATGCAACCGGGATCCTCGTGTTTGGCCAAGCATGAAGATGGCATCTGGTATCCTGCCAAAATCACAGGTGCAACTCCTCAGCTGTTCTCTCCAGAATTTTTTTCACTGTTTTAAAACCAGTGGTTTCGAATTGAGCTTTGTTTGGTTGTTTGTTTTCTTTTCTTATGCTTATATGTTCTGAAGTAGATGATATTCTTGAAATTGACATGTTTTATATGCCTTTAACATACCCAGAGATCGAGGATGGCCTTTACACAGTTAAATATGATTCCTTGCTGCTGAAGGATGCTGTCTTGGAGGCTGATAGTGTTATTCCCCCTCTTCGGCCAGATGAATCCTCCTTTTCTTCCTCTGACTCAGAAGAGGAATGTGATGCCGGCTATGCTAAAGGTTTGTCTTTTCAATTAAGATTGGTCAGTTCTTAAATTTTGGATCTGAAAAATCAACAAATGTTCTAAGTTTGTTGGCACTGAAACATTATGATAATGATTATGACGTTTTATAACAAACAATGCAAAAAAAACTGTTTTAGTCTTCAGTTCCAATAAAGAGGAGGACTTCGCCCAAGTGAATAGTGCTGAGTTCTGTGGCTGGGAAGCTCATACTCGTGGCATTGGCTCCAAGCTCTTGATGAAGATGGGCTACGAGTTGGGGAAAGGTAAGAGAGTGCATGTGGCCATGTAATGGTAAAATAGGAGGATATTTACACTTTTTAGTTAGAATTAATGCTCAGCTGGAGTAGGAAGAAGAGGAATTATGCAGTGCTTCAGTGATTTCAGAACAGACTTGAAGGCATGTGTGCATTTGTGCAGGTTTGGGTAAGACGCTTTCTGGCCGCGTGGAACCCGTGCAGGCCGTGGTCCTCTCCAAAGGCAGATCACTGGACCAGTGCGCAGAGCTGACGCAGCGAAAGACTCAGGCTGCCACCGCCAAAGACAACCCAGCCTCTGGCAAACGGAAAATGAAAAAGAAGCGATCCTCCACCTCAACGCGACCTAATGTGTTTGACTTTTTGAACTCTAAGTTAGGAGATGAGACTGGTTCTGCTGCAGCTCCTTCAGGTAGTTGCCCGGTCAGTGGGGTAGAGGCTTACCAGGGAGGAAAGACTACGAAGCGCTCCCTTAATGTCCAGCTCTTCCAGGCCACTGAGAGAGTGAGCCAGGTAGAGAAAGAAATCCAGCGACTCACAGAGTCTCTGAGTCGCCGAAATGGAAGGTAGGTAGGGTTGTTGTTCCCTATTATTTCCACCCTTCTTGTGTTCTCTTCTGCTGAAGTGTGATGTTTTTGTCTCCACCCTTCCTCAGGGATCCCACATTGATGAGCCGTATGGAGGAGAAGCTCTCGGCATCTCGTAAGCTGCTGCAGCAGCTGAAGGCTCAGGAGCAGTCCATCCAGAGAGCTCAAAAGAAAGCAGATACACATAAGAAAATGACGGAGTTTTGATCCGATATTTGTTTTCTATCAAAGACTGCAAGTAATGTTCTATGGCCTTGTTTATACTGATGAGGAAATTGTTTCCTTTATTTGAAGCAGTGAGCATGGAAGTGTTTAATTGGGATTTCTGTATTGTTGAGAAGGAACACAAATGTGAAATGAACTTCAGGTAGCCAGTGTAATGGTTTTAACTCTTTATTTTTTCCTTTGTTTCACTTCCTTCTTCCTCCTTTGATTCCTCTCTGAATTTTATTTGCCATTTTAAAGTACTGCCTAATGTTTTTCATCGCTTGAACTAGGGTGGTAGGCCATGCATTTAAATCCATTTTGAAAACAACTGTGCAGGTCTCACTAATGCCTGGATGGTTTTTTTTATCAGGTATGGTTAAGTTAACCAGAGATCCTAGTCTGTTCTTATGCTGAGCTAGACGGTCGACTGTGCTTGTAATAATGATACGATGCTTGTCTTCCTCTCAAGAGGACAGAACAGGATATAACAAACTAATGAATGAGCAGCTCTTAGTGTATTTTAATGCTGTAGAAAGCTCAGATTTGGATCCTTTTCTTTCATGTAGTTTCAATTCTGCCCCACAGCTTTGGATATTTGATTAATAGCCTGGCCTTAAAATATTGCGTTATAATAGTGGTACAATAAAAAGAAGCAGATATAATACCCAAAAGAGGTTATTTTGAACAAAGCTTTATCTGAATAGGCTCATTTACTAGTAATGGCCCTATGTGCACCAAATGACACAGATTGTTGGATTAAAGCGTTTGAGAGGAGTAATTGTTTATGTGATTAATAGACGAGTGTACAGGCAAGACGTCATTTGGGTCTGGGAGGCAAGTTTGTTTATATCCATGAATCTTTCAGATAAAGGTCAACGTTGTCGTGCTAAATCTCCCAGCAGTGTGGAAATGAATTCTGTTGTGGGTGTTCTAATGCAACTGCCAACAGGTTGAATTGTGGCACCTTCAAAGCAGTTCGTCACACGTTCTGTTTGGTCTGTCTGTACGTGGACAGAGACGGGACGTTCTACCTGTATTGGAACATTAATTTAGTTTTGCCATCGACATCCATAATGACCTTATGCCAACTCATTTGTCAAAACCAGCAAGGGAAGAAGACTATTACTCAAAATCTGTTCAGACAGAGAAATTTGTCCCAAGGGTACAGGAACAGAGACGTCACACAGGTAGCACTAAAGGAACATCAGCAGTTCCCCACAAGTATAAAATGTAACTCATTTATTGGCATTTCTTAACTGGAAAAACAGCTGTGGCACAGTACAAATAGTGCAAACACATATAACAATTATCTACCATCAACATTACGTACAAAGCTTCTTATACTATCTCAGCCTTTAAGTGCCATTTCCCTCAAATGTTTGATAGGCCAAAAAAGTTGCATAAAATAAGCATGAAACTTTGTGTATAAAAGGGCTATGGCAAGTGTGAAAGTGTTTTCAGTTCTGAGTGGATTAACACTCAGAAAGAAGAACATAATGGCACTGCAGACTAGCTGCACTGGCAAATATATATTGCTGAAGGGACAGAAATTAATATATTTACTTTATGAAGGGATATCAAGGATATCAGTACATACGCTGACCTTGGAGAAAAAGGCTTCATCAACACTGAGGCATGTGCTACTGTGAAATTGTATATAGACAGTGGGAAAAATACAGCAGATCAGTTTTAATGAGGACACAGAAATTGACTGGCAGGTCTCTTTCCTATCTCCCTCCGGCTCATATCCAGCACTGTGTTCCAGGACGAATACTAGATCATTCCCGCCAGCCAGGGAGGAAGAAACAGTCCAGCTGTCCCTAGAATGCACACCAGCACAAACATCCAGAGGAATATTCTATCGATCACCATGGCAACGTATTTCCAGTCTTCTCTTACCTGGTTAAAAAAAAAGAAACAGGATATCAAATAAGCAGCAAATCTCCAGCTACATCTTCCAATAATTTCTGATTGATTTTTTTTGTGCATGACTGGTTTCCTGTGGAAGGCTTTTATAGATTTGTCTTTTTTACTTGTCTTCCTGGTGAAAAATTTATGACAAAAAAGGTTCAACCTAAAGTGGCTCAAACAATTGTAAAGGAACTTAAACCTTCACTGGTATTTGAAGCTTGTGTCTTGCCTACGCATTTGGCTTCAAGCTGATATCCACATGAAATAGTGAAAAGTGCAGCAGAATTGAATTTCACAGCCGTTGGAAAAAACTCTACCTGCCAAAAGACACGACACTTTCTCCCGGCACACTTCTAAGCTGTTTTGCATTTGACAGTAGACCTGGCTTTTGACTGCAGTAAACTGGAAACTTACCGAAAAGTCAGAATCCTCAGCTCTAAGGTGGTCAGCGATGTATTGGACTCCCTCAAGTGCCCGCAGCAGTGACTGAGACACTGGACTGTCCACTTCTCCTGTTCTGACTTCTTTGCTGCAGTTGGATGTTGAGTTTTCCATGTCTTGGACTTTGTGTCTTGTGCACTGGCTTGTGCTTCCACCTCCATCTGCACTGCAGTGGGTCTGTTGGACCTCTTCATGCCTTTGACAATGCTGAAGAGTCTCTGTCTCATGCAAGCCCTCTTTAGTATCTACAAATACACTCTCTGCACTGTGGCAGTAGAACTCACAAACCTCAGTGAGGGGCAGCGTGTGAAGCAGATGGCCTAGGGCTGTGTCTAAAGATGGGGAAGGGCTAGAGGTAGAGGAGTTACATGGTTGTGTGTATCTGAGTGCAGGTGTGCAGGGCACCAGTTCCTCTTGCAGGATAGAGTACTGGCTGCTGGGGGAGTTGCAGAAACGAGGGGATTTGGTAGCCGTGTCCCTCTGTAGCCCACCTGAGGGAGCAGCAGAGAGCACACTCACATCAGGGCAGGAGCTCTCAGAGGGAGGGAGAGTGGTGTTTTCTAGCAGCAGGGCTTGCGGCACTATTGGCCTGTGCATCATCTCAATAAGTTTCCGGCAATTCCTCTTGCCAGAAGCTGGTGGACGCTTCATGAACAGGTAGCGAGGTACGAGGTGGAGGAAGAGTTGCCGTACCCAGTGAGGCATGCGGTGTGTGCGAGGGGAGCGGTGGTGAACATTGAGCACAAACACTGTGATGATGATGGAGAGCGTGACAAAGATCATGGTAAAGAGGAGGTACTCCCCAATGAGCGGGATGACCAGAGAGGTAGAGGGGATAATCTCAGTGATGAGCAAGAGAAAGACAGTGAGGGAGAGCAGGACGGAGATGCACAGTGTGATCTTTTCTGCACACTCCGAGGGCAGGTAGAACACCAGGACGGTCAAGCAGGAGATCAGCAGACATGGGATGATGAGGTTGATGGTGTAGAAGAGAGGAAGCCGGCGAATGATGAAGGAATAGGTGATGTCAGGATAGATTTCCGTGCAGCACTCGTACTTCTTGATGTTGTACCTCCCCACAGCATGGATGATGACCCACTCTCCGCTCTCCCAGTAGTCCATCTGGTCCACGTCACTGTCCATGCTCACCAGATCAATCTTGGCTCGGTCATACGTCCAAGAGCCAAACTTCATGGTGCAGTTCTGCTGATCAAAAGGGAAGAATGTGACATCAATGCTGCAGGAGCTCTTGTATATAGCTGGAGGCTTCCATTTGATTCTGCCATCGTGGAACAGCTGGGCTTTAGTGAGGTGTGTCACGGCAAAATCTCCATCAGCACTGCAAAAAAGAATCTTAAGTTATGATTATGTTACAAGGAAATCATAGCTTGTAGAACCCTGTAGAATTACTCAAGAAATATACTCAAGAATAAATAAGCTTTTCAAGCATAGGATATTAAAATGTTGAAATACTAAAGTAATAGAAAAATGATATTCCCAAAACAAGTTCTCACATAATTGGAACTCCTACATGTAGTGCTTTTCTTATCTCCTTTTGGCATAATGATAGGGTTTTCTAATCATTCTGGGTGAGCAGGGAGAGTAACTGTAAATTTCTTTCAAATTGTTGCATTTCAAACAAAGTCGTTTATGAACTCCCCTGTGAAGGTCTTTCTGTAGATTCTTATTGGAAGTTTAATAAGGGAAATTGGATAGGCTTTATGATGCAGAACAACAATTTACATGCCTTTATAACAATTTGTATATGCCTTAGCTCAAAGTCCGTAAGGCTGATTTAGGACCATTACTCAGTTTTAGCTTTCTGGCAAGAAGTCAGTGTCTGGTGGGGGTGGGGGGTGCACTGCACCGTCGCTCTCGCTACAGCAGTGTGTCGCCAGGTCTCCATGTTTTTATTATTTTTGAGATCTGGGGCTATTCATAAAAAATGCAAGCCTGTAGCCCTGGAAGACAGATGACACCCCGGTTGTTTCTAAGGCGCGTGTTGACTTTGGAGCAGGGAGCAAGCATGACTGTCACAAGTTTTTAATGATCACTGCTATTTAATCTCAATTTAAGAGTTCCATATACATTAACAGGCACTTTCATTGTTAACAGTATATCTGGTTGATTAAAGCAATTGTTTAGAAATAGGTTTTGGAATGATGCTAAGCTTAGGTTTACATTTTATGCAGTCTATTTCATTTGACTTTATATTCAATTATATATTTTTAATCTTAGTTAAATGTTTAGTTAAGGACAAATATAAATGTGGACATGAGTGGCCTAGCTAAATTTAGTCTTAATATAAAGAGTCACCCACTTGTTGTATAGCACAATATCAGGTCTCCAGATGAGCTCAGAGGGGATTCTAATGGAGGTGACATTCTCATACTCCTCAGGGTTCCAGCGCAGCTTGTAATCGCTCCATTCCTGTCAGGACACATACACTCTCATCAATGTTCTGAATCAGCAGGCATGACAGAAGAACTGAGAGTAGGGTAATGGAAGCCTGGTTCCAATTAAAAATCTCATTAATTTTCAATTATATGCTCCAACTGATCAAAACATACCTGTTTCACCCACACATTGGTGGTCATCATTTGATTCTTTTCGTCCTGCAGGAATGTATAAAATAATGTTGCAAATTGTATTATTTCGATCAAATATGCCTATTTAATACTATCACACTTCTTTTCAAGGTGTAACTTGACAAAATGAATGGTCATGAAATCAGAAAGTATTGCCATGTATTGCTATGTATCAATATCATCATCAATATCATATCAATATCTTATCATAGTTTATGATGAAGGGTTGCAGGGAGATGCTGGAGCCTATCCCAATACTATTAGGGCAGAGAAACATCCTGGACAGTTTAATAGACATATGTGAATAAAATTATTTTGCATTCTTCAAACATAAGTTGCAGCTAGACTTTGTAGTAACTGTACTTGGTGCCAGTGAGACTCACCACATCAATGAGCTGCGCAATAGAAAGGCCAAAGTGCACCAGCACCACGTCGGAGATGTTCGCCACAGGACGGGAGAGTTTATTATAGCGGTTGAATAAAACCTGAAGCAGTCTCTCCTCTGCATGGGCGCGCGCCGGTGTGGGTGTACACACTGAAAGAGTGAGAAGGAAACAGACATGCATGCACATACAGTCAGCTTTATAATTAATCACTGACGATGTTTTTGATATACTACCTGCATTTCAAGGCTATCTTCACATTGTCAGAGTGTGCTAATTAACCCTAAAGACATTTTTCAATTACCGTTTTGCTCGTCTTTATAAAGGATGCCAAGATATTCATGTACATTTCTAAACAAGGAGGACACACAGTTCCTGTCTTGCTGATCATTCCCCTGAAGCTTGCAGAGATATTCTTCAGTGCAAAGTTTCAATGTGTAAGAAGTGTGACCTCATATCTTTAGTTGTTATCTAATCTCTAATTGAGAAACTAGGTGTTTCTCATTTAGCAGACGCTTAAAAGTGACTTCCATTTCCTAACTACAGGGGACAGTCTCCCTAGGGTTAAGGGTCTTGCTCAGGAACCCAGTGGTGGTGCTGAAGGTAGGATTCGATGACTTCTTGATCCAGAGGTGAGTATCTTACCACTAGGCCACACCCATCCCATTTAATTAACACCAAACTCAATTACACCTTCTCCAGTGGACGCTTCTGTAAAATATCTTAAGTACATATCTTATGTTAAATGCTTACTGGGAACTACTACAGGTAAACAGGGTAAAATTTTTCAACAACTACATATAACAAATAGTTTTTAAAAGTTGATCACCTTCTGTTGAAGGTTTTATGAATAGAAAAATACAATTAAATATGCAAACAAGAGGGGACCTTCTTAAATCTTGAATAATTCAATCAAAAAGATATGAAGACTCAAGGATTTTATAGAACAGATAATAAAAGCAAGCAAGAGTACACTGAAAACATACTGTTATTATAACGTGTTATTTGGCTCATTTCACAAAATCAAGCATAAATTCAGCTATGAAAAGTATGTTTAAAAATCCACCTGATTGTGGTTAGGATTTAAAATATAAAATTGAATGAATGCTGATTATAGAGACTGAGATGTTTGCTTCTGAATCTAGAGAAAAGCAGAGATGCCATGTTGTATATTTGATTATATGACACAACATGATTGCGGGCGTGATAAAAGTTGACTAAACGTTCATGAATCAAAATTGATATTTCTGCAATTTTTGCATTAGGGGATACATTTAATGCTGTTATTTAAATGTGGCATCTTTCAGGAGCCAACGTGCTGAAACTTAAACCTAGGGTCTAAAACTTAATTTAGTTTTAGCACTATTCACTTCATGTTCTACTGTATTCAATTAAATAAAATGATGTGTCAAATGTAAGCTTTTGTAATACATCTTTGAGACAGATCAGATATTTCCTCTTGCCATTTGTTGATCAGAAACTTTCTGTTTCTCATGGCTCATTCCAGTACTTGACCTCACACACTCCATAATAGCAACTCCAAAGTCTAAAAAGGTCTGCGAAAGAGCAGAGGACAATAGAGTGAGAGACATTACCGTAACAATGCTGAAGGCAGATCACGAAGACCAGCTGGACACTTCTGACTGGACTCATCCTGGCTCTTCTCAGCGGCGTGTCAGCTAATTGGTCCACTTTTCCGTGTCTGAAATTTTTCAAATTGTTGAGACCATGATGGAAAAAACCTCTCAATTCAATGAGCAAGCACTAAGAGGATCACTGTCCCTGTGGCATTTTAAACTATGCATTAGTTTTTAATCAGTATTGATCAGGAACAGAACTAGCATTTCAGTGTCTAATGAGCTCTCCAAACTCAAATTAAAGGATTTCAGACAAGAGAGCAGCTTCTACGTGCAGTAAAAAAACTGTGTATCCACTGCAACAGCTCTGGTGATGTTTTTTTTTCTGCTCTTATTCCTTACACTACCTTTTCCCCTGTCACTGTGTCCCACCTCCCCCCTCCTTTTCCTCTCTCTCTCTCCCTCTCTCTCTCTCTCTTCTCCGTCACTCCCTTCTTTTTTCTCTCTGCACCCCCACCTTTCAGTCTTCCCTTATTTGGCTGAATAACTATGATGCACTGGTGGTGGGAGCAACATTGTGTGTGTGTGTGTGTGCTTGTGTGTGTGTGTGTGTGTATGAGAGAGAAAGAGAGAGAGAGGGAGAGAAAACAGTATGAAAATGACTGGGGGAGTCATTTGAAGTTCACTGTCTTCCATAAAAAATGTAAAGTGCGTGGATTAAAAAGCAAGGATGTTGTGTAATATTTGTGCTACATACTCAGGACGGAAATGACCTTGGAACAATATGACTAAGCAGGTAAGTGGTCCAGTAATGCACTGCAGAGAATCATTTCAAATGTCTCTGAAAGTGATCTGCGCGTGCAGACTTGATCCCGGGCCAAGAGAGACACAGGATGCTCTCAGCCTGCTAATTACACACCAAGCTCTCTGGCATGTCGCCGCTGTTCCGCACTGTGGCTACAGTACATTGTATTTACGATGATAGAAAGAGACCAGTAAAATTCCAGGAATAGCTAGATAATGTTGCTTTTCGTCCCACCATGCAATACAGAGCAGAATAAAATAACCTTCTTCACAAAAACAAAAGGCTTCATAACTTTCTGAACTTGCTGATGTTTTTTCTCACGTCCAATAAATGTAATTTTGTCACTTCAGACACTCCATCCTGAAATACCAGAGTTTGAAAACAAAGCTGACCACACTAAACTGGAATCAAGATAATATTTTTCCTGTGCTTTTGCCAGCTCTGTCCACACCTGCCCCCAGTCTGAGCTGATCCAGGAAATTGATTAGCCAGCTGCCTAGAGACACACTGCTGGTTTGCGAGAAAAATCCAAAAAAATCCTCCATCTGAACGGGTTTTTAATCTGTCTGAAGAAATGTTATTGAAGGACATAAACACTATATAACACCCGATATTACACCAACAGGGTGCATTCAAATACATAAACTTAAATACTGAGGTGGCCCCCTCTTAGCAGCTACAACAGATCTGTTTTTATTGCAAGGCTTTCCATAAGATTTTGTGGAGTGTTTCTGTGGGTGCTTGTGTCCATGCATTCTGTAGAACATTTATGAGGTCAGACATGATATTGGATGAGAAAGGAGCTGGATGGGGCTGAGGTCAGGGGTCTGTGTTGCAGGTCAAGTTCTTCCACACTGAACTCCTCCAGCATGTCTTTATGGATCTTGCTTTGTGCACTGGGACACAGTCATGCTGGAATAGAAAAGTAACCACACAGTTGGAAGCATGGCTTTTTGTCAAATGTCTTGGTCTGCTGAAGCATTAAGATTGCCCTTCACCAGAAGTAAGAGGTCTAGCCCAAACCCTGAAAAACAGGTGTGTCCCAGTACTTTTGTACTATAGTGTACCACAGACGTCCAAATGTTACTGGACTCACTTTCGCATAGCTTCTTTAAGGTGCAGGTACTGCTTGTATAATTTCTAGACAAAAGCACTAGTGGCAATGTAAGGTGCTCTAGAGCATGCACACATGAAGTCAAAAGTGAACGTGAACCATTTGTCACACGTGAAGACACACCGCAGCACACAGTGACAACAGTATGATCTTTGTCCTCTGCATGTAACCCATTCACCAAGTGAAGAAATGGGCAGCAGACAAGGACACACAGGGAGCAGTGTGTGGGGGCAGTACCTTGCTCAAGGGTTCTTCAGTTGTTGCCATTGGCAGTCCTGAGATTCGAACTCATAACCTTCCAATTGCATGAATCACCTGCCTAACCACCAGGCAAAGCCAAGCCTCACCTAGAGGGGTATATCCCCATACAAACCCAAGGCTGGACTGTACAGCAGTGGAACTGCATTCTCTGATGTTATGGTGCCCCTTGCAGTGAGTTGAAGTATGTTTAATGAGAACTAATCATCCAATATCTTTACCAAGCCTCAGTAATGCTCTAGGGGCTTAATACAATCAAATCGACAAGCAACATCTCAAGTCAAACCTTCCTAGAAGAGTATAGGTTTTTACCGGATTCAAGCGGGTGCAAAGCTCCATATGAATATCCTTATTTTCAGAAGAAACATTGTATGAGCAGATATCTATAAACCTATAAACCTTTGGACGTAGTTTATGTCTCTTATCGAAAGAAGCAGGTTTGTCTTTCTTTCATAGCTGAAGAAACATCTTCAGTTACCTTGTTTTCTTCAGACGGTGCAATATTCATGTCGGCCCTGCCTAATTTATCCCATCAGATGCCATTTGCAAATGACCAGAGAGCGCTGTCCTCCAAGCAAATGAATTCAACCTTGAATCTCAATACCCAGTCTTTCATTATGCTTCTGTAAGAAATAGCTGGCCAGCACCACACTTCCTCTCCTGCTTCCCCACCAAACCTGGTGTCCAAGATCAATATCACTCTGATTAAACTTGACATTCTGCACATCGAATATCATTGCTCCTTTAGTTTAATGGAATGTATGTGCTCCAGCGGCTTTGATCAATATTAATACAGATCTGGCATTAGTGTGAGTTGTATCTGTGAGTGAACATCCAATCCGGAGATTTAATAGACAGAGACATTGGTTGAACTGCCCTATATCATGTGCGTTTTTTTTATTAAGTTTAAATGATGGGAAAATGCACATATGTGCAGTTGTACTTGCTTTAGAGAATAATAACTGTAAGGTCATTCACTTACTGAACCAGAGCTAATTGAAGAAAGCCACCCTGCCATTACTTCCAGCATCTTCTTGTTTGGTAGCGCTACACTTGGTCTGTGGTCTGACAGGATCATATTTAATTGGTCCTAACACAAGAAAGCTGTTGCAGGAAAGGAATTAGTGGAACTCATATGAAGCCTCGTTATTGTTGGGGCTGCTGGTAGTTGTTTGTGCTGAATTGTTGGTGTCACTGAGGATGCGGAGCAATATCTATAGGAGTCCTGATGCTAAGATGTTAGTGTGACTTTCTTAAAGCTGGTGGCTGGGTTAGCTCCAGTAGCATCTAATCCATCAAATGACAGGCATCATCAACGAGAGAGCATCTGCTCAGACTGACCCTTGACTTCAGCTTGGTGGGTTCATCCCAGGAGCTTGCACAGAATCCTTTCCAGCAGTGCATCATCTTTTCTCACTTCAGATCCACAACTGAGGGCCGAAGTACATCCACCCATTAGTCATGGTTTTAGAATATTATTTTCTATCCACACTATTCTAGCATATGACATTTGTGTTTCTAAATAGGTGTTTAATCATTAAATGATGTGCAATAGCTTGTATTATATGTGGAACAGTCTTGCCATGTGAATATCACTACATATATCAATATCACTAATATACTACTGATCCCTGTTATTTGCAATAACACCACCGTTTGTTGCTTACTGTTTTTGTCAATGCCTGCTGCTATCCAGTGTGTACATACATACTAGGGATGCACCGAAAATTCGGCCACCGAAAATTTTCGGCTGAAAATCGCAAAAATGCATTTTCGGTATCGCCCGAAATATTTTTTTTTATTTGACCGAAACAGTGATGACGTCATCAACAACCACAGACTGCACGCACCAGACTGGATTACAGTAAACTTGTCTCTAGTGTGG
>JBBPDH010000036.1:13236017-13253275 GCA_037974565.1 Clupeocharax schoutedeni | reverse complement strand
GACTCCTCACCCCCACCTCCCCCAAAATTTTTATTTATTTTTTTCCCCCCTTTTCCTTTTCCTTTTTACCCTCGCCTATATTTATGTTCCTTCCCTTCCCGTTTGCACTGTCCGACCTTGTCTGTCTGTTTACTTAATTAAAAGAGACAATAATAATTAAATAAATTAGTATAATATTTTTAAAAAAATGCTATGAATGATGATAGCACAGCTATAAACACACATCTGTGTTATCTGTGTTACTGACAGGCCAGGAAAATAAATAAATAAATAAATTCCCTCGTGGAACGCCTTAAGTGTTTTTTGTTTTGTACTTCTTAAAGCCCTGTATTTTTATTACTGCAAATTACATTAATTTATTTCTGTATTTACCTGCTTATACCAAAGAAAATGACAGTGCATACCAAATAAAAAGTGTGTGCATGAATTACAGTAGATTCTATTTTAGCACTGCAGGAGTTTCTGTACACTGTACATTATGAATATAGGTTTACCTTTACATTTTCTTTAATGTAAAGGTTCACCCTTTATGATATAGCAGCTTATGAACAAATAGACAAATAGATCTAACAAGTAATAACACTTTTCTCAATTTATAATTTAAAATATGTGTTGATTTATTGGGTAATGTATTATGCTTTAATTTAATTTAAAATGAAATTAAAGTGTTTTGTGAACATATTTGGGGTCATATTTAGGTTTTACACTGTAAAAATAGGCATTTGTAGGCATTTTTTCAACCACGTCACACATGCACATTTTTTTCACTATACGTGGGTACTCTTTGAATGTAACTGTAATGAATGTAGTCCACTGTATATTTATATACATGTTTGTTATCGGCCTGTTATACACAGTGACATGGTCTAAATTTCTGACAATAATGTAAAAGTCCACTATGATTACTATTATGCTTTACTTTGTGTTTCCAGATTGCTTTTGCTGTTCTTTTGCATCTGTTACATCATAATGGACAGGCACACACTTTCTGAAGTGTGAATAGAAAAACTTTCTCATGGAGCTCTGACAGGCTGTCCAGGGAGCAGATCATTACACTGAAGAGGGTTTGTTAAAGAGGCTGGTCTGAATGACTGTGAAAGAACGACACAGAACACATTATGTTCAAAGGACAGCGCCGAAGGGATGGAGTGTGTAGGAAAAGAGAGTGTAACACCTGCTGGACAAAGTATTAGAGGCACAAAAATTGTTCTGTTCAGTTTTCAGGGACCTTACACTGCAGGCCCTGATGGTTTCTGTCTCTCTTTCTCTCTCTCTCTCTCTCTCTCTTACACACACACACACACACACACACACATAAAGGGGCTTTTTGCTGTGGAGTACTATCGTTATATTGCGGACCCTAATGCTTTACACTGCACTGTGAGTTAATGTGACCTTCCTTCAAAGGGATATCTGAAGCAATAGACTGGCTGGGGAGGCCATCACAAATCTCACCTCTCATTTCACAGGACAAATTTTCATGATTGAATCCAGTCATTGTCTTTTTTGTTATACACCTTGCCATTCACAGGCCTAGGTTGTTTTAGAATGACTCTACTCTTTAAAGAAGTCTTTTGGCACATTGTGTTGCTTTCAGAGGTAGACAAAGTACACACATCCTGTATTTAAGGGAAAGTACAGGTTCTCTGTTTGTTTCTTCATATTCTTTTTATGTTATCTTAGAAATGATCAGTGGTGTACTCAGTCAGCACTTGTTCTAACATTTTAAATTATAAATTGAGAGAAAAGAGTTATTACTTAGTAGACCAATTTGTCTAATGGTTTATAAGCTGCTACGTCATAAAGCGCTTGAAAGTTTTTCTTTTCTTGTACTTTTCTTTGCACCTCTAATGCAAGTAGTGGGAGACATTATATTATTGGTTCATTTTCTGGTGCACTATCATTAAATTCTTAGGAGGAGGACAGTTTTTTCATTCTGATGGAAAACTATGAATGAATATGACTCATTATTTCAAATCATAGAATTGCTTTTTGACCATTAAATAACAAGCCATAAAAAATATAAATATGGTGGTGATTTTAGATTGACTTTCAACTTTACTTGCTGTACTTGTTGAGATTTGTCTACACTCTAAAAACAGGTAGTGTTAAAAATAACACAGGTTGTGAAGAATTGCAACACTGGTAAGTGTGCGCAGAGGTGTGCTGTTTTAGTGTCATTGATCAAAAAGTTCAATTCAGCTCGACTCGATTTATCCATGCACACATTTTATACAATAACTTCAGTCAAACTCTAAATTCTATGTAAAAAAACACATAAAAGACTTGTTTTGGGTGAAAAACCAATTTAATTATGTTTGTCAGGCAGCCATAATTGACAGAAGGTGTCCATGATGCCACAGAAGAAACAATGACAGATTCTAAAACAATGACAGATTCTAGTTGTAGGAATATCTATGATTGCGTACGTCAGCTTCTGACAAATGTTAATGAAGCCTTTAATGAGCAGATAAATATACAGTCTGTTGTTCCTGTAATAGAATTCCTGTACTTTGGCTATAAAAAGGCAGTTGTTCATTCTTAACCATGCGCCCGCTCCACCCAGAGAGCGCAGTGCACGATAGAGTAGAGCAGTGCACTGTGAGTGAGATGAGAGACAGAGCTCCCCTATATAATAGTCCTGTTTTGTTGGGGAGAAATGCCAGCTGAACCAGAAGACTGCAGTACTTTTAGTTTCTACGTCTAATAGGGTTTGACTTGTTTTTGGAATAGAGGACAGAAATCCTTTTTAGAAAAGGCTTTTCCTAAAATCTTCTTCTGCTCATCTCCTCAAGCTCTCAGAACAACTGAACGCTGGAGAGAAGGACAACCTGACTGTGAGTCTTATTTCTTTAATTAACAGTTACCACCCTCATCAAGTCTTTATAAAAATATGACAGCAAAGCTATGCTGTAGACATCCTTCTTATTAAAAAATATGCATGGCCACAACTTACTAAGGCATGAGAATAGAATTCTAAGGTGTGGCCACAGTTTGGGTGCAAGAACAAGATAGCTCAGTTACACACTGAGGCAAAAAGAAGACTTAATTATCTGGTGACCACAATTTGTTAAGCGGTGACCACAGTTTCACAGCGGAGTTTCCATTCCCTTACTAGCCCAAAGCCAGAACTTGATTATTTTTCCCTCATGCCTTACTAAGTAATGGCCATGAATAAATGATCTTGTTCCAATGGCTTACCGAGTCATGCATCCCATTCCCACTCATTACTAAACTGTGCCCATGGAATAGGATCCCACACCCTAACCAAAGTTTAAAGAAACAGAGCGAAACCAGTATCTTTCCAGAGACAGCAGGATGGACAAAAGACAGTATTAAATATTGAAGTAAATATAACACAGATTCAGCTGAAGGTTGAAGCAATTGAATTTCATTCCTTTCAAAATATACACAAATAAACAGATTTAGTATGGGCCTTACTGCCTTACTGTAAAACCTGTTTGGAGTAAAACCTTTCACTAAAACGTTCAATGTTGTATTATTTAATATTGTAAACCGAACAGGAGATGTTTCTATCCACAAACAGTTAGACTTCTCAGCCACGACACATGAAAGACAACACCATACACACATACACAGTGACTTTCCTTTCCATTCTCCCTTCCTCCAACCCTTGCAGTTATCCGCACATACTTGTATTTTTTTTATTTACATATATTTCTATTTAGTGAGATTGATATTCGTCTTGATTGATCTCGGCCGTTTTATCACATTCCTTTAACTGGTGTTCTTGTTTGTTTGTTCTGCAGACCAGAGCGGTCAATCATGTCTTACAATGGGACAACCAAAGCAAGAGCCTCAAGCAGTATGTTTAATGAGACGTGTCGGAAAGGAGATGTGTCTGTGACTTCCTCTGTCATAACCATGACAGTGGGCATAATCTCCAACACTCTAGCTCTCTTCATTGTTCTCAAAGCCTACCGGCGATTCCGTCTCAAGTCCAAAGCCTCCTTCTTGCTCTTTGCGAGTGGTCTGGTGCTGACTGATTTCCTGGGTCATGTTATTAATGGCTCTCTAGCTCTCTATGTGTATGCCTCAGGCAAACACTGGGAGAGTTTTGATCCCAAGCAGGTCCTTTGTGGGTTCTTTGGTGTTTGCATGGCTTTCTTTGGACTGAGCCCCCTGCTTCTTGGAGGCGTTATGGCTGTAGAGCGTTGTATTGGAGTCACTCAGCCATTCTTTCACTCAATGGCTTTGACGTCCAGCCGCACTAACAGACTGCTGGCCCTCACCTGGCTCCTGGCCCTGTTAGTAGCTCTCCTACCTGTGCTGGTGCAGCGGCCCTACCAGGTTCAAGGGTCTCGTAGCTGGTGCTTTTTCCACATGATGGGCACACGCGATTGGCTGGATATCCTTCTCCCCATGATCTTCTCTATGCTGGGATTACTGGCTCTTCTTGTCTCCTTCGTGTGCAACACTGTGACTGGTTTCACTCTGCTGCGGTCCAGACTGTGCCGTGAACACAACTACCACCGCCATCACAAAAGCTCCATACACTCTGAGATGATGTGCCAGCTCCTTGCTATCATGATTGTATCCTGTGTGTGTTGGGGTCCTTTGCTGGTAAGACGATCACTTCCATGCCAGATATGTGTATATTTAAGCAAATCTTCTTTCCAAAGCATTTTAATCCTCAGGCCCTCTTCATCTTTACTATCAATTCATCTTCTTCATGGCCACTTTTGGCCAATTGAAAACCCACGAAAACTGTTTTTCTTTTAATTCCTCCTTATTTACACTTTTAACCTAAATCATACAGTTAAAGTTAAAATGTTTTCATTCTAAACTCAACACTTGAGAAATGTAGTTTTAGTGGTTTCTACCAGATTATGTCACAATAACAAGGAATTTAAAAATGTAGTTTTCATTGGTTTCAATTGGCCAAAAGTGGCCACAAAGAAGTCAAGTTTTACAATTGAATATATGGAGTATATTATTGATATATATTGATATATGATGAGTTGAATTTAAAAGATCTGAAAAAAATCCAGGCCCTTGAGAAATTGCATTCCATTTGCATTAACACAGATAAAATGGTCAAAAAAGTGACTGAACTGGACACAAAAGGCCACAGGGGGACCAGAGGGTTAAATAAATTAGGCAGGTTTCTACAAGAGTAAAAAGAAATGTCTGATATGCATGAAATGCTTGATGGAAATGAGTCAGGGAATGGTATTGCATTAGGCATTTTATTGCTATACATGAATTTAATGGAAATGGGCTACTGGAGAAAACATTTTTCATTTGTGCTTTCAAAAAATGTGCAAACACATAGATTTTTGCTCCAATCCGATGTCCAACAGAGCAAAAATGTGTTTGTCAGAGGAACAGTTTGAAAACGGATTTAAACTTTTAAAAGCACTTCAAACTCATATATCTTATTTGAAAACTGGATCTTTTCAAAACCATCCATTGCAAAGCTTTTTAAGGAACCACTGATTATTGTATTATAATCTATGGTATCATGGAGCCCTTTTTGGATCCTTACTTTTTAAGAGTGTAATACTGATGGAAACCTAATTTATGAGAATAAAGTAATTGCCATTTTACAAAGAGAACAGCCATATCTTCTACCTCCTTTACAAAGGATTCCTGTATCATTTTAATGTGAGGTTCTATAAATACCAGTGTAAAACTTTCTGGCACCTTTATTTTTAAGATAGCAGTACTATCACATAATTACACATTACACACAAATTACATACTTTCCATTTGGTTTCCAGGTGACAATCATTATCGTGAGTTTGCAAGGACACGATGCATACAGCTACCTGCTTCTGACCGTGCGCTTGGCCACATGGAACCAGATTCTCGATCCATGGGTGTACATTCTTCTGCGAAAGGCTGTCTTGAAGAGGCTCTTTCTGCTGACGCAGAGGTGCTGTGGGCCACAACCAAAACAGGCCTTTGGTTGGAGGTTTAGTGCTCTGGGGAGTTCTGTGGAGAACAGCTGCTCGGTGCACAGCAGACCAGACTTCATCTGCTTGGATGGTCCATTTCCACCAGATACACTAAGGAGCCCTGTTGGGCAGCTCCCCTGAGCTGGAGATCAGGGCAGAGCTGAAGTTCAGCTTTTGACAGAGTCTAAAGGACGAAGTTTTTGGGTCTCAGTTATAGTGCTCTGCAGAAAAGTTACGTCTGAATGTACCTTCATAGAAACCAATGTAAAGTCTTACTTTAGTCAGTTAGCTTGAGTGCTGATGTGTCACGTATTTCAAAACATGCCTTTGAATTGGGCTTTTTTGTATACACACTGTAACCTACTCATTAATCTGTAACTGAAAATGTGAAACCCATGAATGCTGGACAAACTCATGAAAGTGTTTCAAGCAAGACAGTGTCATGAAGGGAAGTCTTCTGCAAGGTTTCCAACTTTTTGCTAGAAAAAGAAATAACGAGCTTAACAGTGTTGTCTTATGTATTCTTCCTTGAGCTTTATTTAAATTACATTCCACAACACTTGGAATGTGGAGATATAAATTGGTAAGTTAAGTGTCTCCTTGTGAACAAGAGGGAAGGTTTTAACTCCTGAGTTAATTGTCATCAGAAATCTAATTGAACAAGTTAAAAGTTGTTAGCACAAGTAAAAAGTGAGATATGATTTGTGACCTGATAAAAGGATTATTATTGGTAATGAAGCATGTCAAATCAAACTCATATGAATTACTTAATACGTCTTAACTTAATTCAGTGAAAAGGGACATTCCTTGGAATTCCACTTTAAGGGGTCTGTACTTACTTGCGAACTTGAAAAAGATCCACCTTATGATGGATAAGGTTGTGTATTATATTCCTCAAATATGTTCAGTGTGTTTCTGTGTGCTCACCATTCGTTAAGTAGAAAACTTCATGTTGTTTGTTAATGTATTGAAAAATAGTAGTACACTATAACGTCAAAAGTATTGGGACACCTGACCATAACGTCAACGGGGGCTTTAAGTCCCAATACTTTTGTCCATGTAGTGTAGGTTTTCCTGTCCTGACCAGAAGAGGCCGCGCTATAAACGCACTACGTCTCGTCAAATAAAAAAAGAGGTGACGTCACGGATGTCCTCATTTCCTCCTTCTTCCTGCACCGCATGCTTTATCTGACCAGCTGTGGGTAACAGGTCTGTAACTGTTATTACATGCAGGACCAATTCGTTTTATAGGAACACCTGGCTGAATCGTTAGTGATACAATGTACGTCTTTACGTTTTATACCTTCGTTCGGCCAGGCTTGTTAGTGTCTCTTTTTTATATTTAGTGTTGACACAGCGGATTGTTTTTATCCTCATCTGGATGGAGACGGAGATAGCTCCATATCCAGTGCGGGCTGTCTCTCCATCGCTGGGACATTAGCCGTCTGGCCGGTCCACCTCTCTCTTTCGCTGAAGAAGGATTTTATAAACTAGACGACGATGTTTTTTCAACCCCCTCTATTCTATTGTTTATCTTGTTAGCCAGATTAGCTAACAAGATAACGTAACGTGTATTTAAAACTGAGGCCAATCATAATAAGACAGTCGCGTGAGCTAGCAAGCTAAACTTCGAAGTGACTAATCTGAAGCTGGCTAGCTCGTTTACCACGGCCTTGGGTTTTCTTGCAGTTTAAGAGAATATTTCATCCGCATACAAGACGTTTGGGAGGTTATCTGAAAGTCGCTGTGTAGTTTTGTCTCATTAAAAATAATAATAATAATAACGCCCGACAGCTAGCCCGTTTGCTAGTTTTTATTTCAGAATGACACTATATTGACAGAAGTATTGGGACGCCTGACTTTTACACCAACATACTTAAATGACATTGCATTTAAATACATAGACCTGCATATGGAATTGGACCTTCCTTTGCAGCTGTAACAGATTCCACTAATTTCTCAAAAGATTTTGGAATGTTTCTGTAGGAAATTATGTCCATTCAGCCATTTCTGTTCCGGTTCATCCCAAAGGTGTTGGATGGAGTTGAGGGCTCTGTGCGGTTAGGTCAAGTTCTTTAACTCCGAACTCATCCAACCATGTCTTTATAGACCTTGCTTTGTACACTGGGACAGCGTCTTGATAAATAGAAAAGATTCCTCCCCAGAAGTTGGAAACATAGTGTTAATCAAAATGTATTGGTATGCTGAAACATTAAGTAAGGGACCACCTGGTAATTAAGAGGCGTTCCAATACTTTTATCCATGTACTGTATCTTTTGCAAAGCTTTTGATTACGCAGAGTGAACCAGAATAGGTTCAGAATAATATGAATTTATTTCTAAGTTGTTACACTGGCCGCTGTAAGAGGTAATACATCAGTATACAAGAAGAGCTTAGTTTAGTGGTAATAGTAATAGCACAATGGTATGAATACAGTAATAAACATGATTTCCTCTGAATTTCAGTATTTTAATTGTATCGAATAATCAATCTCTTTTCATTTGCAGCTTGTGAATCTTTTGTTTACCTTATGCTAGTATTTACTTTTACAGAAGACAATATGAATCAAGAGAAACTGGCTAAACTTCAAGCCCAAGTCCGGATAGGGGGCAAGGTAAGACATACTGCATAAGTTGCTGGCTGTAACAATAAAGATTAACCCTCATGTGGTATCATGTGGTATATTTGTGGTGGTCTTTTTCATTCTGGCAACAACTGCCACATGGCACATATGTTTTTAATACATTTTTTGATCCATTCACCACACAAGATGCGATGTGTACAGTTGCAGTGTTTTTCTTCTCAGGGCACAGCACGCAGGAAGAAGAAGGTGGTCCACAGAACAGCAACAGCTGATGACAAAAAACTTCAGAGTTCATTAAAGAAGCTTGCTGTGAATAATATTGCTGGCATTGAAGAGGTAGTGCATTTGTGCTTCAGTTGCATGGGATATTGCTGTCAGAAACAATAATCATACTGTTACCATACCTCTAACTCGATCACCCAACCCTCAGGTAAACATGATAAAGGACGATGGTACAGTGATCCACTTCAACAACCCCAAAGTCCAGGCGTCTCTGTCTGCCAACACGTTTGCCATCACGGGCCATGCAGAGACCAAGCAGCTGACAGAGATGCTTCCTGGCATCCTCAGTCAACTTGGAGCAGACAGTCTTACAAGTCTGCGCAAAATCGCAGAGCAGTTCCCCAGACAAGGTGGGTTAGGGCTAAGGCTGCTACAGTGGGGACAAACTAGTAGAACTTTTACCATACTGCCCACATCATTAGGCATTTGATTAAATGTTGACCTCTATTATTATGACCAATTTATTATTGCTGAAAGTTACATGGATTGAAATAATATACAAGAACATGAAAATGTGATCAGTCAAGAAACCTGAGAAGTCTGATATGAGGACATGTGTGTATTGTCTTTTATGATCTTAGCAAAGCAGTGGCTGGTAGTATGGGACCGGTTCAAGGATGATAGAATCATGATTTCTCTTACTCCGAGGTTTAGTCAGTCATATGTTTTTGCTTTTTTTTTCTATTCAAAGTTCTCGACAACAAAGCCCCCAAAGCAGAAGATATTGATGAGGAGGATGATGATGTCCCAGGTATAAAATAAAGCTCTATTTTGGATCAATGGCAGAAATGTTTTCAGACCATTTGCCCGGATCTCACAGCGTTTTTTTCTCCCTTCAGATCTGGTAGAGAACTTCGACGAAGCATCGAAGAATGAAGCAAACTGATTGAGCAAGACATCTTTAATTGGGCGCTGCACATCAGGAGAGACCCTGTTGCAGTATTTTTAAATTAGAATACTGACATATCATTTCAACACTATCCAGCAAACCAGAGACTTTTGTATTTTAAATTGGCAGCCTGCCCTGATAATCCGCATGGGCCTGTCTCTTGCACCTAAACAAGAAGGCAGTTTCATGCTATGGCTTATGGTTCCGAATTAATACCACATCGTCACTCTCGACAATGATTGGTGTAGTTGTGGAATAACTAGTCTTAATTATTTTTTGTCAATGAAACAATAAATATCATGAACCTTTTTATATAGTGCTGTGGTCTCTATAGCTGTGGAAGGAATGTGGTTTCAGTGTGGGCTGAACCTGGGCTTGGTAATGGTTTTAAATGTACTAAAAGACAATTCGCATTATGCTGCACTGAAATTAAGCTGGAATATCAGGTGGTTCTGTGGGGAGATGCTGACTGATGAATCCAATAATAAAACTTCAAATACGCCATAAAAGCTCAGTGATGGCTGAAAAAGGCAGAGCGGTTAATAAGCCTTTTAAAACCTACATCCACATTTAAGACCGGGTAAGTGTTTGTAATCAAAGAGGGGGTGACATTCAGCAGAGCATATTTGAATTTCTAAGTTTAAGACCCTCCCTAAGGAAACGCTGTGATTAATGGGACGAGCCTGAGTCACTGCCTTGCTCGTAGGAGATTGTCATTCACAGCAGCCTTCCAGTAGTTAGTGAGCTCATGATGAGAAGCGGATCAGAGGGATGAACGCACAGGGGTGGAATGGTTGATTCGAAGTCACTATTTCTGATAACCCTATTAGGTGGTGTTCATTGATACAGGTGAGTAAGGTTCGACATTAGTGTATGTATGTTAGTTTCTGGCTGAATGGCGAGAGTGAACGCTAACCTGCTGTTAGTGATGAGCAGATTTAATGTGAGCTTGGCTTAAACCGGCTCTGGTAGTTGTCGCAGTGCTGCAGTCGTTGGCTCTGAGCGCCCGAGTGCCATGTGGCCGCCTGCCTGCGGTTTTCTTCCCTCCCCTTAGTTCAGAAGTGCTTTAGCGAAGAAGACGCTGCGGTTTGATGCTGAATGAGGCTGAGAAACGCTGCCCTGTGATGTACCCCGGCTCTAATGTACCCCGGTAAGAACATCTGCGATGGGTTATGGTTCGTGAACTTTTTTATTATTTTTTTTCGCACACGTTGCCGAAACGAGTAGACTTCTGACGGCGATCCGACGGCTGAGCTAAGGTTATTCACTGGAAAACTGCTGACAGACCAGTAAAGGAGGCGAAGTGAAGTCACACAGATGAATAGGCGACCCCCTCTATTCAAAAGGCTGGTAACAATAGCACGCGGTGTTGTGACGCAGGTTTAATGCTTTTGGGGGTGATGCTGAATAGAGTAAATGCAAACGTTAAAACCTTTACATGGTGCTGTGAGGGACCTTTTGACGGTTTCCAGCTGCAGAGTAGCCAATAACGCTAAGGGCTAAGTCAGCATATTGCGGGTTGCATGGGCAAAAGCTGCTGCATGATACTTTGCATAGCTGTAAATCTGGATCGAACTGCAGCGCGTGCTCTAAAACCCTTCTCTATTAGTGTTGCAGGGCAGCGTTGACCAGTCTTGTGTTCTCACCCCCCTCCTCTGGCTCACTCCTTATCTTTACAGGTACAAGGGCAGCTATGAGATCACCCATCTGTCTGAAGGGGAGCAGCGACTGACTGGCAATCTTGTCCTGCAGACCATGCCAGGCTGTGCTGATTGGGAGCTAAAACCCAGAGCTGAGAGTGACGTCAGGCAGACCAGAGCATGCTGAGTGACTTGGCAAGCCTTGCTGAACTTCACTGAGAAGGATGAGGCAGGCGGTGACCGCCACTCTCTCGGTGTGGGGAGAGAGACGCTTCGGTTACTCCACGCTGAAGGACTCCAGGGAGGCACTGCTGGATGAGGGCTGGCTCATGCCTGGCCTGAAGGAGGACTCTGTCATTGAGGAGAAGGAGCTGGCTGACAGCGAGCAGGAGCAACCAGAGGTGCTTGTTGGAAACGCACCCCCCTTTCCTGAGGACACCCAGAGCCAGAGTGACCCAGGCTGCCCTGAGATGGACACACTGTCCTCTGCTCGCAAGTCTGAGTCACCGTCAGCTCGCAGAGCTAGTGTGAACGTGACTGGCCCCGAGTGTGGAGCGTCCCATGTGAGGAGAGGGTCTCTTGGTGCCCTCCCTGTTCAGCGATGCAGTTCTCTGGGCTCTACGGCCCCTCAGTGGGTTCCTGATTCTCAGGCTCCCGTGTGTATGAAATGTGGTTCCAAATTCTCCTTCACAAGGAGGAGACACCACTGCAGAGCCTGCGGGAAGGTACAGGCCGAAATCCTGTTATGAAACGCAGAGTTGCTTCAGTGTGACTAATTACATATTAATTAAAATCAGTTGGTGGGGGGAGGGGTTTATGTTTAATGGAACTGCAGATGCTGTTGGGCAATATTTATAAAGTCTAGTGTCATAAGATATGATAGCAAAATTTCTATCACAGCCAAAAATATTGTACTAAAAGTATATGAGCTTGCACAAAATATTACTTGTTAATCATTACTGTGATACTAACCTTTGCCGTACTGTGCAGAAAACGGCTTTGAGCATTCTGACCAATCGCCAGATGAGTCTGTGTGGATGAATCAGCTCCTTCACATAATTCAACAAGTATTATCAGTTAACATAAAATAGCAGGCCAGTCAAATACAGTTAGGTCTTTAAATATTTCCGAAATTACAGCCGTTTTTCAGAGTCCCTCCATTTTCAGAGGCTCCAATGTAATATAAAATATATGTAATGTTTTACTACTTGGATGAAGTGAAAGACTAGCTGAAGTCTTAAACTCAAGGACTTCACCAAATACTTATAGTCCTAGCTGTATTAATGGAGTACAAGCCAAGTTATGACTGGACACTTAACTGCTGCCTTTGAATAGGCTCTAAATGCAATCTTACTAGAGTTATTTACACACAGTATATCTGGTATAATGCTGGCATAAATCATGGAAAACCATTTTTGTTTAATAACTGATTGTTCTGTCTTCATCAAACACACCTTAAAATCAATCGAATAAATTCAGTTAATGTCACATTTTCTTCAGATCAAGGAGAGGAAAAGATGAAAACACTCAGTGAGGGCCAATGAATAATGCAATCATCAGCAAAACATTGCAAATAGTCGTTGAAATAGCATAGCAATTAGTAATTGAATGGAAAAAGTGTTCATAATGTCAGCGTACAATTCTGTTAAGGTGAGGATCAGTTCAAAATTAAATGAGAGGGTAGAGTGTGCTCGTTTTCTTTAGGCACTCATGATTATATTTCATTATAAACATCTATCTGCTCCATCATCTGCGAGTTTTAACTGAATACAGCTTTCATCCAGTCATACACACTCATTGACTGCTTCTCTTTAGCCCACTGGGACTTTGTTCTCCTCTGTTCAGGTGCTGGTAGTGAATCCTTTTTCATTCAGGTGATTCCTTACAGTTCTGTCACGAACAATGACCCCATCTTCCCCCTCGCTTTCATTCATTTTGTTGCAAATTTTCAAGACATATTGCATTGAGCTTCCTTAATTCTTTGACCTCTGTGGTCTACATGTATGTTTTCCTTTTATAACCTTCCCATGTTGTTTACACTTGCACCTCATTTACTCACAGCTGACTAAGAACAACCAGCATCTTTTGCTTTGAAATTTCTTCTTGAAGGATTATAATCATTTCAGTTTTGGAAGATTTGTTCCTTTCTGTTTTGTTGGGGCCATGTATCCTTTCAATTAGCCAAGTCCAACAGCTCATTAAGGTCTGCGTGTAAGCTAATTTTTATGTCAACGTTTGTTTAGTAAATTAAAAGGATAATAAAAAGTTTCTGTAATTTTTTCCTCCACATTGAGTGAGTCCATAGTTTTTTCCTCTCCTTTTTGTTTTGCCAGTGTGTGTATAAGCTGTGTGTGCAGTTTTTTTCAGCAATAAGTGCACCATAAAGGGCACATCCTGCGCTTTCTGAGGTCTTCTTATGTTGTGTGGTCTGTGTAGTAAAACAGTCATAATGACATTCATCTAACCTCTCTTTAGGAACAAAACAAGTCATTTTTGCTTTACAAACTTGATGATAGCTTAGAAGTTTCTACCACTTGGGAGTCCACTTTTTTGGCCGAATATGCTATAGAATGGCTATCTGAATACATTTGGATTATTTCTGAATACCAGTACTTGGGAAACACCAATACTGATGTACCAGTATTATATTGCCCAGCTCTTTCTGCAAATAAGTTGTAATACCAGTGGCTCTCAATCCTGGTTCTGGAACAAAAATGTCCTATTCTAACACATTTGATCCAACTCAAAAAGTGCAATGTTGGTGTTTCAGGACTAGAGATGAGTAGTAGAGATGTAGTTTCCCCTTGGGTTGTTGTGGTCTGTGACGCAGCAAGTGTCTGTTTCAATTGGGTCTGTGTGTCTTTCACGTGCGTGTGTGTGTGTGTGTGTATGTTCCGCAGGTATTCTGTGTGGTGTGCTGTGACTTGAGGTTCAGGTTAACTCACCTTGGTGGAAAAGAGGGGCGTGTGTGTGTCACCTGTCACTCGACTCTCATTAACAGTGGGTATTTGAAGGAATAGCACCAATCTTTACACAGACACAGATTTTATTAACTGGAGCACTCATTCAAATTCTCTTCACACAGTCTGACCCTGTATTTCTTCCACTTCACAGGGACCCTTCGCAAGGAGCAGAAGAAAGTTTGGTTTGCTGACAGTGTCCAACCCAAAAACGAGTCTTCCAGTCCCAGCACTACTCCAACCCATGGGGATTTAATCCAGACACTCACTCCTGCAGTAGCTCAAATGGTGTCAGCAGACCTGCCTGTGAGCTTTTTCCCTCACTCACTAGAAGCATTAGTGTGTTCTTGTTTAGCTTTGTCATTTGACAGTACATGTAGAATTTCTTATAGGAAATGCGCAGTACAGAGTTTTATTATTTTCACATTTAGGGTAATATTTAGGTGACATACAGTATGTAGTGTACAACATACAGTACAAACCATGAAAAAAATCACAACTATGCTATATATTTTATTTTAGATTCTTTTCCTTGATGTAGCTGTACACACTCTTACATTTATTTAACCAGCTTGAGGAAAAGCCACATAGGAGGCCTTTCCAGGAGGCTGTTTTTTTTTTTTTTTACTTGTGAGTGAGTAAAGACTAAATCATACATAGTAAGTCAAATCGCACATTTTGCGCCTCATGCTGCTGCAGCATAGGTTACAATCTTTTGAAGCCTAAAAAGAGCTGGAGATTCTGAGTACTAAATAAAGCACCATATGACAACATAAATAAATACTAACAAGTAAGTGAAGACTATGTGCAAAATCCATAAACCTTCATTAACATCAATTTCAATATTTATTTTTGTCATAGAAATGAAAGGCAAGTACTAGTCTGTAGATGAGAATAACTTTTGTGAGCATCTTTGAGCCAACATGAATGTTTTATATGCTTCTCGTTACTGTAGGAGATGCCAAATTCACCTTGTTTGGAAAGAGAGGAGGTGGTTAACAGCCCCAAAGGCAGCTCGGCTAAACCCTTACCACACAAAGGACTTCCCCCCATCCTAACATCTACAGGCGTTAAAGGGGGTAGGTAAAACTTTCCATGTTAGTGACTTGCCTGTTCATGCAAACTGCAAATGAGGTGTAACTATCCGAATGTGTTGCGTAGACTACACAGTGGAGGAGAAGCGGACAGAGTCTTCATTGCTGGAGGAGTTGGAGCGAGGTCAGACTGAGCCGCTGCTGTTTGTCCTCAATGCCAACCTTCTGGCCATGGTGAAGATCGTCAGCTGTATGTCTGCTAATGTCTCCCTCCACTACTTATGTCCTGATTAGGGCGATTAAACATGCAGTCAGGGACTGTGGACATTTTATGACAGCTTATAGCATGGTTGTCTTTGTGTATGCAAATGTGCATGTGTGAGTTTTGTTGATGTTTTGTGGAATACTGTCGGTAAAAGTGTGCTGAAAAGGTGGGAATAGAGCTCATTGTTAATTGAGCTTTTTATTGCCTTGTTACTTACAGTTGAAAGTTTTACTGATGCTGCACTGGCTTAAGGCTGTAGGCAGTGAGCGATATGAGGCGATCAGATCCTTTTTATTGAGCATTATTTGTTTTCAGTTTGCTCTAATCTTTAGTTTCACAGTTTGAATTGGAGCTACAATTTGAAAGTCCCAATAGTTTTGTCCATATTGTGTATTATATTATTTTTTTCCATATTGCTCTGATTGGTCTGAATTCAGGGCAGATTGGTACAGTGGTTGGTTATAATATTGGCCAGTACTGACGACCTTCGTTTGGCAGAAGAATCACTGGGATTCAAACTAGTTAAAAATCACTAGTTAAATTGTAAAAAATATATAAAGCAAAACCGCAAATGAGTCTGAATAGCTCCACCAACAGTGTAACAGAGCTGAGAATCACATCTGCTCTGTTTACAAACTATTTGAGAACAAGTAAAAAATACACTAATATCCCCCGATATTCAATTATCAGCATTTTTAAGTTTCATTTCAGACAGGCCTTAGGAATAGGAATATGTTTTAAAAAAGCAGAGACTTGAGTATGTGTGTGCGTGTGTGTGCGTGTGCGTGTGTGTGTGTGTGTGTGTGTATGCGTGTGTGCGTGTGTGTGTGTGTGTGTACGCATTTGCAGATGTGAATCGGAGATGCTGGTGTGTGATGTCTAAGGGGATGCATGCTGTTGGTCAGCCAGAAGTGGTCGTGCTGTTGCAGTGTTTGCCTGAAGAGAAGAGATTCCCCACAGACATATTCAACCACTTTATTCAGATCTACTGGGATGCTCAGACAGGCAATACTCCTTTCTAAATTCTGAATTTATTACTCAGTAATTATGGCCTCCTTTCATGGCTGCAGGACGTGGTGTTCATTCGGTGAAAATTTTTTCTTGGATTAAATGTCACAGCAGGGAAGCTGTTGAATCATCTGAGTCACTCTTTAGCGACGCGGGGGTTCCTGGGCAGTAGGGAGCACGCTGGCTTTCTCTATGTGCGGCCCACGTTCCAGTCCCTGGATGGCCTGCCGCTGCCCCCCCAGCCCTTCCTGTTCGGCCTCCTGATCCTCCGGGCGGAGAGTCCCTGGGCCAGAGCCTTTCCTTTGCGCCTCATGCTGCGTTTGGGTGCTGAGTACCGATGTAAGAATCTCAATGTTTGCTTACAGACCTCATGTTGAGGAAAATCAACTGAGTTTGAAAAAGTTAAGTAGAAAAATGTATTTAATTTCTGAGGTTTAATTTCAGCGTATGAAACTACATAAATGGCCAGCTGGTGGCCTGGTGGTTAGAGAGTTGCCCCTGTGATCGGAAGATCATGTGTTTGAATCCAAGGACCGTTATCGGCACCTCTAAGGTCCCCTTGGCCAAGGTACACTACCGGTGAAAAGTTTTAGAACACCCCATGTTTTCTGTTTGTTTGTATTGAAATTCAAGCGGTTCAGCGTCTCAATGTTCATTCAGCAGAAATTTCTTCCC
>JBBPDH010000036.1:13203103-13229634 GCA_037974565.1 Clupeocharax schoutedeni | reverse complement strand
TGCAATGTTTCTTCCTTATTCTATTACAATTAGGATTTTTGTATTTGTGTTAAGGTATGCAAAATGTATCCGGAGATATTTGAAAGCATTATTTTTTGCTTACTGGATAAAAAAAAGACTTTGTTAGTATCGGATTTGTATCGGATCGGCAGATATCCAAATTTACAATATCGGGACATCCCTAATAATTTTGCATTAATGTGCTTAATGATCAGAAAGTGAGTGCAATGTAACAACACTTGTTAATACCTTGTAAGGGTATTAAGGGTATTAACACTTTGTTAATACCTGATTAATACCACTGTTCATGCAGTGGGATACATCATACACAGAGATGAGTTGTAGCAGGCATGTGATTGGTACCTGTCCAAGTCCATTTATATTTTATTCATTTTAATCTTTAAAAACATCATATTGAACACATTTAATTTCCTAGTGGCACTTTTCCTAGTGACTAAACTTGCATTTTCTTAGTTTAATCATTCAGGTCATCTGACATGAAACGCTTCTCGTTCATATACAGCTTTTAAATAGGAAGTTCTATTAATGACACTTTTGATCAGCTTTATTTTCTCCTATTGGCACAGTGAGTATATTCATCACCAAAGTAAATGAAGAACAAAGTACAATTTATAAGCAACAGAAACTTCAGCAGACTGTGCCGTACAGAGCTTACAGGGAAATCAATAAGCAGCAGACTAACAAAAGCAAAATTTGATACAAGAAATAAACAAGCATGGAGGAGATGAAACAGCTGACTGTATGATATAGATTGTTATTGTTTGTATTTCCACTTCTTTAAACGTTTACATTTAAAAATAACAGTTGATCTTGGTATTGTATGAAAACCCCAGATAAACTTGTCATTAGAAATTACATTTAATTTTTTTTTTTACAGGAATTTAAATTATTTTTCCCTTTACTGAGTTTTTTTTCCCCTTAGAAAGTTTATTTTATTTTGCCAAATGGTGCACTGCTATGAAAGTGCACTGTATGTACAACAGAACAAATTATGAGCAAATAAATTTAATTCATCACATTTAACTATATAAAATAAAGGGATTATTGGCAATTGATTATCATTTAACTAATAGCTTTAGAACATAGAATTAACATCCTGAATTTTTAACAAGTGGTACTCAAATCTGAAGGCAGATTTAAAATAAGTGTTATCACTATATTACTCCCAAAGAAACATAATGAAGCTTATTAGGAAAAAATAACTTCATATGATGGAGAAAATTTTTAGTCTACAGGCCTTTCGTTATAGTGGCGATTAATAATAATAATTTATTAATTATAAAAGTCAAGGCAGAGATTCTTCATGTAGAGGCCGCTGTACTTCATGTCTTTAATATTGGGGGTGTGTTTTAGTTGGAGCTGTATGTTCTGTTTGTTTCAGATGGAGTTCCTGACAGGTAGCAATGGCCAGACTCTGCCGCTGCGCTACCAGGACAGTCTCAACCAGTCATTAACGGCAGTCGTACAGAGTGTCTCTCAGCGCCAAGGACATGCTGCCCTGCAGCTAGAGTTAATTTTCTACATCTTGGAGGACATTTCCTAGAAAACACCTGCTGGACACCCCCCCCACCCCCACCGCCTCACTACCATCTGTCTGGTCATCCTCAGCTGGATGATGTGGAAGATGCACTGTGCCAAAGGTGTCACAGCTCTCGCTTTTTAGGTGACCCGGCGAAAAGAGCAGATTTACTTTAGTAATGCTGAATGATCTCCATATCTCTCCCATACATCTGTGTGAGGGTTCTAGTTATAGATTAAAGCCAGTTTATTCATTCTAAAATAAATCATGCTAAATATTTCAGCAGCAGAAACCGTTCTTTTGCTTTAGAGGCAAAGTAGCATTATCTGTACATGTTTAGGGTGCCATATGCACTTTTCTGAAATGGCCTTTGGCCTAGAAATAACATGCATGTTGTGCAAAATACATTTTGGGTGGGGGGGACCAAAGGGATCTGAAAAACATTTTTGCTTGAATGATGATTAGCATGACCTTAAACTGGAGTTCTTTTTATGCTAATAATTTTACTGCATTCATAGTCTTCCATGAATTGAGCTTATTATGGGACATTTTATGTTGAGGCTGGTGTGCAATTATACAGGTCCCATCCCTATGTGTCACTGTACAAATACTATTCAACTCTGCGGCTGTACAAACATCTTACTCTTCCACATGAAACTGAACAAATGGGTGTGGCCTGACCTCTGCCCTACATTTTCCTGCCCTGAAAAAGGGAACTACAAAGCTGTTGAACTTCTGGAGCAGTAAACGATAATCAGATTTTGTTCAATATCCACTAAATAGACTGCAGTTCGTTCTCTTTCTTTGAATGTACCCATTGACCCAACATTCTGGTTTCTGCTTACTGTTATACACTCTCTCTTTCACTCACACACACACACCGTAGGATGCTTGCTGAATTGCCAGCTGTGCATTAGTGTCTCATTTGGCCCTTTCAGATGAAGGAGAATAGAGGTCTTGTTTACATCCTACATGCTTGACATAATTGAGATTACAAAGACAACACAAAGCATGCAGTGGGTACGGACTTGCAGAAACAAAGGGTTGTTGCTGAACCAACTGATCCAAAAGTAAAAGCTCAGGCTGCACTGAACCACCGGAACCAGCAATACATAAACAAAACCAACGTATCAGAAGTTAAAGGAATTTTGAAATGATGTACGATACGCTGAAGAAATGTGAGGAATGAGCCTTTGAAGATGTTGAGCAAATATGCTAATAAACTTAAGAAAACAAATATTCATATGGTCCCACTTTAAGATGGAATTTATTTGAAGTCAACATTCTTGAGTAACAAAATTCAGAACCCTGTTGCATCAATCCCATTAGTTTTGACAGTAAACCTACAGTATTTACAGTTTGAGCTCAAACTGAGTCATAAGAACTATATATAGTGTTTGTCACCGTGGACTCTGCGGATGGGGAGGGATATGGAGTGCATTAAACTCTGCTCAAGTGAAGTTGAGCAACATCAGTGAAGAATATATTCTTAACATCTTTGCTCTTCTCTTCATACATCATGCTCAGTGATTTTTTTTTTTTTTTAGATTAACAATTAAAATAACAAAAATACAATCAGGGATCCCAGATGTATTAATCTCCCCATGTATTTGTGCTTTAAAACTACAAAATAAAGGGAAATGAAAATTACACAGTGAGAAAAACGGTCCCAAAACACTCTTTGGAATCCATGGCGTTTTGTGCAGGCACTCGTGGTCATGCGTTTTGGATGTTTTTCTCTTGCCCACTTAGGCTTTCTTCATCTTACCGCTGTGGGCTGTTCCATTCTCATGGTGCTTCTTCCCATTAGTCAAGCCATTCTCATGGTGCAGACTGGTGCCATTAGAAACCACTGAAGCACCATTGGCAACAGCTCCATTGGACATAGCACTATTGGCCTTGCTATCTAGGTTAAGCTGTTGGGCATTCTTGGGTAATCGCTTGCCTTTCACGTAGGCCTGGTACCAGAAGTTGGAGAAGAGGATGAAGAAGAAGGTGCCATACATCCAGATGAGATGGAGAATGACAGGCAGCTGATAACCACAGCTGTCCATGAAGTAATACTGTGTAGCATGAAGGGACACCAGGACAAACTGTGTCTAAAAGCAGACAAAGACATAATCCAGTCAAGCATATGTAATTAAATGGAGGCTAATGAAAATACTTACCACTTCCACCTCAATTGTGCTGGACCCTAGCCTTCTAAGATTGGAAATGATGACACAAGGTCTGGAAAAGCAATTCTCACCCCAATTTCTTGCCCTGCATAGTTCTATTCCCTCTCTTAACACCAGACCAGCTCATCCACTTTGTTAGCAAGCCTTTGATGAGCTAGATTATATGTGTTGAGGTTCACTAAAGTGATTCAGACCGGTGGTTCCCAAACCTAGGACCAGAATCCACTTGCTCTACAAAGATGTATAGGGAAAAAATGAGTGGCCTGTGGCACTCTTACTCCTAATCTTCTTGTATGGGTGCAGTGCAGCTAACTGCTATTGTTCCCTGCCATGTTTAGCAACCATGAACCAGTGTTCTGAGGCCAGAACCACTAGGAACCTTGTAATAAGATTCAGTTAATAAAATTACCAGCTGGATGGCGGTCATGTATTTCTTCCACCAGAGGTACTTCTGGAATTGGGGTCCTGCAGCTGAGAGGCCATAGTAGAAGTACATGATCACATGAACAACAGAGTTGACCATGGCATGAAATGATCCCATTCCACCTGCACAGACATTCAGACAGTCCCATTTAAGCCCTTTTTTTTTTTTTTACATCCTTCATGCACAGTAATTTACAATCCTGGAAGCAATAACAAACATGTTAGATTTTAGACCTGAACCACTCACCAGGAGCAAAGCTGACACCCCACCACCAAGTCCAGGGCATGAAAGAATGATGAAAAATGTGTAGGAATGTAATTTGACTGTGTTTTTTACGCAGCACAAAGAACACCTAAAGGGAACAACAGTTACATCAATGTTAGAACAACTTGCACAAAGAATGAAATGCTATTTATAATGGCTATAAACATGGATCTTACTGTATCCATGAGTTCGATGAACTTTGAGAAGAGGAACAACCAGGCCACTCTTACCATCTGTAGAACAAAAAAAAAAACACACACACACACAAGGTGCTTTACAGTGCTTGTCATCAGCATGTGCTGCAAATCAAACATTTAATCTATAAATGTGCAGTATTGACATTCTATATTCTGTATGGTTTTACTGGTCTCGAGCACAACAAAAATATCTTACCCTCAGTCCCTGAGGACTGTCTGAGTAATCAACAGGGTCACATCTCCATGTATATCCTGTGAGCCACCCTGACATCAAGAACTAGAAAGCAAGAAAAGGTCCAGTTTAGTTTGAGAGAGAAGGGAATAGGTTATGAGCATAGTATGCAACTTTGACAAGCACAAGCAGTAGCATATGTATATAGTTTGAATAGTTGAGTTTTCTTTTGTCTCACCTCATACACAATGAAGCTAGACAAAAAAACCAAAGAGAAGTTGTACATAATCATAGGCCCTTTCAGTTGGAAGGGTTTGCGATTGGCCATTATCCGAGGGCCTGCATACAGTACAAAGAAGATGTAGACGAGTAGAATTGCAGACATGTTGACGGGACTGTCCATCAGCGGATATCCCCTTAGCCGTGGGTCTGAGATGGAAACACACCAAACCACAAAACACATTTAGTGATCTTAGCAACAGCAAACATCCTGATTTAAATATAGCTTTTGATGATGAAAGGCTCCCTTCTTCTAGAATAGTCCTGAAAAGAATGTAATGGTTCTGTCCACACAACAAACATGGACATTTAAAGTATTCCTTATAGTTTAATGGGAAAATTCATGATTTTATAATCATGAATCAATTTATAATGTGAATTTTGTTGTTCGATTCGGCCAACAGAATGAAAAATAGTAATTTCCTGCCTGCTCAATTTCAGGCATCAACACAGTTCAGCACAGCATTTCATATTATAGATGCTAGTCAATGCTAGGTTAGTGAGTCTAAACATTAAAGCTTAGTGAATGTAAACTATATTTTTATTCTTAGGATCTTGAAAGCAGCAGAATTGTTTTCTAATTCTTATTCTCAGAAATTTAACAAAGTTTTGGACGTCATACAGCCTGGGCATGCAGGAATACAGTCCTGAATTCTTTATGAATAGGATTTCTATAAAATACACAACAGCTGCTGCAAAAGAACACACAGGTGGCGAGGCATGGACAGATCAAATGTAGTTTAAAGTGTGGCTTAATTTGTACAGTGTACAGTGGGTTCCCCCGCACCAAACAATCTCAAAAAAGAAATGTCCAACAGATAAGCAACTAAGGAGTATTCCCACAGGGCAATCTTTACTAGTGGTTACTAACTTAGTAATCCTTTTATGTAGCGTTCTCCAGGAAATGGATACATTGTGTACATACCTCTCCATTCTAGGATTTTATTATACACTTCCAGCACTCTGTCTGTTGCTCCCTCCAGCATTTTCACCAACTTCTGGACTAATTATGGCCAAGAAAAACAACCTGGGGGGAAAGAATAGGAAACATGTTCAAGTCGAAGCAATAGATCAGCACAATGCAAATAAGCATACTTTATTAGATCATCTCCTCAGGGAACATTTGAGCTTTTAAACAATGAACACCCTCTCAAAGAAATCGGAGAGTGCAGCCAGTGTGAATGATCATAATGACCTGCATGCTGAAGCCATGTGATACGCCTGCCTGGAAAAAAATGAGCATGAGGTTAACTAGTGACTCTGGCTGTTCTTTCCCTCACCCATATCCCTCCTCCCTCTAAACATCCCTTCCTTTCTTTCTCTCGGCCGACATGGCCTGATGCTGACAGGGAGGAGCTACAGCTGGGAATGGGGGAAACTGAAACAGTGTGTGTGTTGCTACAACCTCTGCAAAACAAATGCAAAAAAGCTGCAACCTGACATGTTAGAGGGCAATAATGCTTCTTTAACAAGCCTTAACACAGTTCACTTAGGACTGAGAGAGATTTTCTTATCACTTTGAGTCACTGGCATGGTTTAGGCAAACAGGGGAGGGATGCAGGTGTGGCTTAAAGAAAGGCACGATATGAAATGAAGGGAGGACTATGATCAGCATTACAGAATTCTGTCCCGACTCTTTGAGCACTCAAAGCTTGTACTAGAACAAACATACATTCACAGCTGATCTCGTGCTAGATGAAACGACAAGGGGTGTGCTACACTGTAAAGTACCACATAGCACAACCTCCCACATTAACAGTGGTTCTCTAGTGGCCAACTCTTACGCCTCCATGCACATAACCAATCATCTTTTGTGCTAGAGTCACCATATCCTTCCACTTTCCAAAAAAATCTCATTGGGTTCACTGGAATAAACACTAACTTTAAGGACAAGGTCAATGTATAGCAGTAATACAATTTAATATAAGTTTAAGGTTTACTCAAGCCATTTCCAACTATCTTCAAGGGTTACCACCTTAACAGTTTCATTACAAAGTAAGGAAAGATGGAAAGGAGGAGAAAAGGGAAAATGGAAAATCCTGAGTGCAAACTGCAATTATGTGTAAGCAGAAATACAGATACTTCACATGGAAATGCCCTCTTTACCCTCTGTGGTCTAAAGATATCTGAGCACAAGAAGTGGACAAAATGTTAACATAAAAGATTTGCAGTCTCCTTTACATATGTGCTTTGACGGGCTCCTAAAAATTTTGTTTGTTTATTTAATATCACATCATCACATCAACCAAACACCGCAACGTTCTGTGATCAATTTAAGCCGATTTCAGCTACCCCTAACATTATCTCAAATTTATGTGACATTATACACCAATCAGCATAACATTAAAATCTGGCCCTCATTGTGTGCTCTGATACAAAGACATTAGCAGCAGATACTTAAACCGGGAGGTGAAATTGATCTTTTTTGGACTTTTTTGACCAACATGAAATCTGGGGAATTTACAGGTCATGTCAAAACCTTGAACTCTAACATTCCTCAACCATCCCTGAACAATGTTTGCAGTGTGGTAGGGGCCATTATCTTGCTGAAAGAGGCCACTGACATTAGGCAACACCAATGTCATGAAGGGGTGTACTTGGATATGCAAGTGTTTAGATAGGTGATGCATGTAAAAGTAACATCAACATGAATGCCAAGACCAAAGGTTTCCCAGCAGAACATTGTCCAAAGCATCACACCATCTCTGTTGACCTTCGCACAGTGCATCATGATGCCATCTCCTACTGGTCTGCGGCTACGCAGCTCCATTTGCAGCAAGCGGTGATGCGCGGTGTGCTTGGACAGAGCCAGCATTAAGTCAGTATTTTGTGCTACTGTGGCAAACAAGCTAGTATTCACTTCCCATGTGGATCAGTGAGCCTTGGGTACCCAGTTCACCAGTCCTTTCTTGCTGCATACCGTGAGATCTGACCCAGTTGACTAGCGATCTAGTTTGGTTTTTATCAGTGTTCTTTATCTTCATATGTCTGCTCATTTTCCCGCTTTCAACGCATCCACTTCAAGAGCTGACTATTCACATGACTATTCAATATATCCCACCTCATGACAATGTGTCACATATGTATATATAGTTTTAATTAAAAAATTAACATTTGTTCAATACATAAATGCAATCAAAGACAGGGCCTTGTCGTTTTAAAGTTGAATTTCATGGCAAGTGTTCATGTTATAACAGTATATCTCTGTGGTGAACTTCAGCTAAATACTAGTGTAGGCCAGCAATCCCTTATGTAATAGCAAGGCTTCATACAGTGGTTCACATTTTGGCATACCTCAGCAAAACAGACTGGTTTACTCACACACACTCATCTTTCGAGACCATTTTGCACGTGTGCTGTTTAAGATGCTGTCGGAATTTTTGGAATACGTCTGGCACACAGATAATAACAATGACGAGCGTTCACCTAGATGGCGATATCACCACTCGCCCACATTTGTTCAGGTTCAGGCCTTATCCCATGGACACAGTTTCACCTGTGTCTCCCCCACACTCAGCTCCCCGGACGCTGTGTTCCTGGATCACCGTTGCTTCACTTGGTGAATAGGTTAAATGCAGAAAACAATTTCATGCCGTTCACACTGTGTGCTGTGGTGTGTTTACGTATAACAAATGGAATATAACAAATACTTACTTTTAAGCTACAGGTGGGGTTTTTTTTTCCCCTGCCAAGTAGGCAAACCATCTGTTTTACTCATTTTATTGTTTCAAGCTTAATAAAACACTTGATAATGTGGGTGTTAATTAAAATTGTAGCACTAGCACTACTGAAAGTCACTAAATAATGTAGATCTTGCTATTCACCTATTGTAATGCAGATCATAGTTAAAATCATAGTAAATCCCAGTAAAAAGATTAGACTGAGTTTCACCATGGTTAAACTGCACCCTTTTGCCATTATTACACTACACAATTTCTGTGACTATTTTATGCTTATTTCAATGCTACACCCATTTCCATGTTGTCACTGGTAACATGGAGGAGAGAAGATACAGTTACTGGCTGAATTCTACTAGAGTGAATGTCATCTAGTTTCACCTGTAACTGTAAAAGAGTGGCAACATTCCTCTGCTTTGTGGGCAGATTCTAAAAACTGGAGGGCAGAGAGTTCAAAGGAAGACCATATTGACTATGCAATCAAATATTAAGAAATCCAGGAGGAGATTAATCTAAAAACATGCGTCAGACAAATAAAATCTATAATCCACGCCCAGGAGGTGCAAGAGGATATCAGTGGTGTGAGTGCACACATTATGTTGGGCAATGTTTATCAGATTAATGGCTTCCTGAAATTCTTAGATCGCACTCTTTGTCCTCTAAATGTAATCTTATAATTGTGCACAAATCTTTCAACAAGTGTCGCCAATCTGAACATCTAAGCCCCGCTCCCTAGCGTACGCGGTCACGTGCGCACATACGCATGGGCATGCGGGCTATTCGGACAGTCTTTGTGCCACCAGACATGAAATGTATCAGGGTAACTTCAAGTTCTAAATGTCAAGAAAAGGCTTCCTGAAATTCCTGAAAAGCAGAGGAGAAAACCTGGAGTGAATGACAGTGAAGTCACATAATTAATCATTGTAAATTCAGGTTATTTATTACTTGTATCCTCTCATCCTTAGACATTATTTTGCCCACAAATCAGCATGATACTGGAATAAAAGTAAACAATTATTACACTGCAAACGTCTAAGGGAGTCAAAATGTTTAGAAAACTGCAAAAAGGGGTTGTACCTGTAAAAATCACTGTGCAGGCTTGCAATAAAGTAAAATGAGATATGAAGTACAAATTTAACAACAAAAAAAACAGGCTTTACATTTCTCAGTAGAGAAGAGCTCTGCAGGATTTAAGGTGAGGTTTGGAAATGATGTTTCCAAGATGCAGACAAAGCCAGAACATATGGCTTATTTTCTTAAACAATTAAAAGTCAGATAAAGACCTTTACGTATGTTCCCAGACTTCTGCAAAATACTGTAAGTGATGGCTATGACCACTGCTTCATAAATGGATTACAGAGTGAAAATGTAAATAGCACAACCGATTTTTTTTTTGTATTTATAGTCAAAACAATGCTTTCAGTGACCGGTTCCTGACTGGCTCTTGTTAAACACTGTCCAATTTCCTAAACAATACTTTCTTGATAGTTTTTAAAATAAAAAATTGAAGGTAGGTGTGGCTTAAACCAAAAACTAGCAGTAGTACTGAAGTAGTTTTGGTTCAATTAAAAAGGTACTTAACTTTGATACTCAGCCCTACACTATGTCTTTGTGTCCCTGCTCTCAATACATTGTTAACACACAGGACTGGTTGTTATATTGGCCCACAAAACAAAAAAGGCTAAATAAATGCCAGTCACAGGAGGCCTCAAGGACGTGTAAGGCCCCCAGACCGGGCGACTGCAAAGCTTCATGACTGAAAGCTTATGGATATGTTACAACAGGTTCTGAGATAGTGGGAGTGTAAACATCAGCCACCAAACACACCCAGCATCTACAGCCCCAAAAGCCTGAGCTAGAGACCAATCCTGCCAGAAGCAGATGATTATAGCATGAGTGTCTGGTGAACTAATCCACAATTTAACAACTCCAAGTACTTCACGTAATGTTTGCTACATACCATTGTTTATTAATTGGCTCAGAATAAAGCTGGGTCTTGCACTTTGTTCTTTAATGCTTAAAATGAATACAAAAAATGACTTTGAAGTTCTCTCTTCATTAAGCTAGTTATCAAATTCCATTCGGCTTTAAAGGGCTTATTAGTCTCCAGCCAGCTGGGTTATGAAAACTTACAAGGGAAAAATATATTTGCACTGGCCAACTGGCACTTAAATTCATCATGTTTGACTTCACCGGGAGGTGTGAAATGACATGGCTGCAATAGGGCAGAGGAACCACCCTGGTCTGTTCTCATGCCTGTCATGTGATTACAGTCCATCAGGGCAAGTCATGAAGGGAATCCAAGAAGAACAGAGTATGTCATAACCTCTTACTCAGATTAAAACCACAACAGGCTGCCATTTCACTGTAGTCTCACCTAGGTTTGAAACATTTTTGAGTTCAGATTTAGGCCACTTAACACAAAACTGCTTAAGCAAAATTCCAGTGTGAGGGGTGAGGCTGCAAACGAGCCACAATAAAAAAAAAGCATCCTGTCAATGAATCATGTAGTGGAAAAATCTGCCTACAGTTTAGAGTTAATGATGAACAGAGGGAGGGGGAGAGTATCCCAAAGAATCAAGTCAGCAAGTCTGTTAATGGGGTGTGACCGCTAGAAAGACAATCTTACTATTTTAAAACAAACACAGCAGGGGGTAAAAAAAAACCTCATCACCCAGCAACCACTGGCCAGAGTACAATGTGTTACTCTCTGAACTGGAGGCTATAGAGAAGAAAAGTTAAGAAACATAACGGATGGGTCTTTCACAACTGAAGATGCCTTTCCTGAATTTTGTCAGCGCAGCTAAAGTTACACTCACCTTTAGGCCAACTTCCCCCTTTTTCCCCTCTTCAGAGATTGCTACCGAGTGCCAGCGTGCCAAAACAAGTCCTGCTCTCCTTATTCAGATTTTAAAAAATGATGCCTAGAGAGTAGCAGAGAAACCGTGAAAGAGAGAGGGAGACAGAGAGAGAAGGAAGGTGAGAGGGAGAGAAAGAAAGAGTGAGGTCTGCCGGGGTGACTGGTACTGCTGGCCTCAGTCTCCTCCCACCCTGACTCACCCAGCAGATGAATAACTGGCTCACAGAAAGAGTGAGAGAGAAGGAGAGCGGAAAAAGGATGTGTGCGCGCGTGTGTATATATTAGCTCTCAGTGTGTAAAGAGCAACGGCAGGAAGAAATTCTGCTCTCTTTAACCAATGGTGGTTAAACAGGAAAGGAACGTGAGTGGCTGGTTAAATGACGCTGCTGGTTGATGTTCCACCCCTCCCCGAAATGCCCTGCCTCTTCTCTCCTGTCCTGCTCTGTTTTACTCAGGCACAGGCATAGTTTCCACTAGGGATGGGGAAAGGAGGATGGGAGTATTTTTCAAAATCAAGTTTGTTTTTGTCCCCTCTACATTCAAAGCAAACAAGAGATTAATGGTGAATGATTTTTGGGCAATTTCTAATTGCGGACAATATCCTTTTATGATGTTTCAGGCGATTACTCCCTAACCACTAGACAACTGGTGATCAGAAGCTCATGCTAGTGGTACCACTGAGGACCCCTTGGCCAAGTTAGCGTCTCCCCCACACTCAGCTCCCCGGACGCTGTGTTCCTGGATCACCGTTGCTTCACTTGGTGAATAGGTTAAATGCAGAAAACAATTTCATGCCGTTCACACTGTGTGCTGTGGTGTGTTTACGTATAACAAATGGAATATAACAAATACTTACTTTTAAGCTACAGGTGGGGTTTTTTTTTCCCCTGCCAAGTAGGCAAACCATCTGTTTTACTCATTTTATTGTTTCAAGCTTAATAAAACACTTGATAATGTGGGTGTTAATTAAAATTGTAGCACTAGCACTACTGAAAGTCACTAAATAATGTAGATCTTGCTATTCACCTATTGTAATGCAGATCATAGTTAAAATCATAGTAAATCCCAGTAAAAAGATTAGACTGAGTTTCACCATGGTTAAACTGCACCCTTTTGCCATTATTACACTACACAATTTCTGTGACTATTTTATGCTTATTTCAATGCTACACCCATTTCCATGTTGTCACTGGTAACATGGAGGAGAGAAGATACAGTTACTGGCTGAATTCTACTAGAGTGAATGTCATCTAGGTGTCTGTTCAGGACTTTGTGTTTTGAGGCAAAGTTAGCCTCAGCATCAGTGCTACTCTAAGGATACAAAATTTAGATATTTCTAGGCTGTTGGACTGGAAAGTGGAAGTAGAAAATGATGTAAATTTGATTTTTTGAGTAACCATTCTTTCAGAGTTATCATAAATGTGTACAAATACACAGATTTCTTGTGCATATGTTTGTATGGGACAAGGAGTTCCCTCCCACCTTTCTGAAACCAAAACTATGCTCTTGTACCCAGGGGTGAGCTGAGGAGCGCGGCCTGGCCCACAGCTTTCCCCCCGGCCTGCGCCAATAGTATTATTCACCAGCTGAGGGCGAGAAATCAGTGGCCGCACTGTTAGCATGAAGAGGGCTATTGTTCTGCACCAGCCGCCTGGAGGAGCAGGGAGAACGCAGAAACACGCCCTTGAACACAAAGCCAGCATCTATCCCCATCTTCATGATGCTGCTCAGGCATCAACCAGTAAGAAGCTATGCTACACGGACCACAATAAGATAGAACCAGTAGACTAGAAACAAAACTGGACGATATTCAAACCATCCTGGAAAACAATGAAATCAACAAAAGGTTCAAATACCAATCCTGTTATACATGACGTCATCCTATCATTTCTGTATGAGGTATCGGCTGCTAAGGCGCATCACCCATAGTAATTGTGATGCCATTACTTTGGAATTTAGATGATGAACTCCATTCTTTAAAAGCTGCTGCAATAAACCACAATCCTAATGTGATACCACAATTCAAAATGAACCCAAGAAATACATTCAAAGTATTAAATACATTAAATGTCAAATTTAATTTAATGCAATTGGTTAAAGCACAAATTGGATTATTGTTACTTATGAATGTGCTGGCAGTGGTAGGATTTTGTTACAAGAATATATTCTAATTTCAGCTCATGAAAGCCAAGGAAAAACTATAATAATTCAGTACTGGTCAGTGTCTAAGGTCAGGGTTGCTTGGTAAGGGATAAGCCGGTGGCCTGCCTGGAGGGAGAGAGGGGGGTATCGGGTGTTTGGTTTCCACTGAGATGAACACCTGCACAATAAAAACAGTTCAGTTTCTCAGACAGCCAAAGCCAGTCAGACCAGTCCCTCTACTCCCAGAGGATGAACAAGTCAAATCTGAGATGGAGGGAGGGAGGAAAGGGGAGAGAACGAGAGAGCGGCTCCCTTTTTTCACTCTCTACTCCACCTTCTAGCTGCCAGGAGAGCAGGTCTAGTCAGAAAACTTCTACTCTTCTGCTCCCCACAATATTCTGTGAACAATCTTAATTTTTTACAGCACATAAATAATACATAAATCAATTTAACTAATAAATTATATTTATTTTACAATCGTTTTTAGAAATGAGAAACGGCTATCAGTCTAGAACATTACAGCATTAACAGATGTTAGCCAAGGGCTCAGATCTGGATGATTTGTAAAAAAACGTAATAGAGACTAGAGATGCGCTGATCCGACATTCTATGAGGAAGGAATTAAAAAACGTAATCCGATCCGTTAAATATCGAAAATAATTACAGCATGCATAACTTGATTTCCAACGTGCATAATGTGAGAACATGCATCATGTGATAAGTTTCTGTTGTGTGTGAGACTTGCCAACATGTCAGTAGTTTGAAGTTACTTCAGACTCAAAGAAGAAAAAGGCAAGACTGCCAAATATATTGACCCACGGAACGTGCTCGCGGCTTTTCTAGGCGGGGCAACCATCAATCGGCGTGATATTTCACAGTTAGATAGGACTCAATGAGACCTTTCCACCTCGCCCGGGTGTCCCATTACTTTGGTCCGAGGTGAACGGTATAACTCCGGATATCCCGGGGCTATTATGGCAAAAAGGTGTCACCGACCCCTATCTAACTGTGAAGTTTCATAGTTCATTAAAGGCATTTACATTTACGGCATTTAGCTGACGCTCTTATCCAGAGTGACGTACATCAGTGCTTAAGAATTCCACGACTGTTTCTTACCTGAAAAACAGCAAAAATCTGAGTCAACATTTTAACCAAGATACTGCAGTCAGAGCATCTATATATCTGTCCAAATAATCTTACTATACCATGTTCTCTGTGCAATGTTTCTCCCTTACAGTTATAATTTTTGTATTGTGTGAAGATACACAAAATGTAACTGAAATTATTTTTGGAAAGCATTATTTTTTGTTTTCTGAAACCGACTCAGCGGCTACTGGATTTGTATCGTATCGACAGATATCTAAATTTACGATATTGTCAGGACATAGTGGTATTGTGCCATGTCTGAGAGAGACCATAAAACATTGTTTCAATTTTCTTTTGAAACATGACCTTATATCTTATTTGAATGACACAAGTCAGTTTAACTAAATGACATCTGTAATGTTAAACCATTTCTATTGGTGTTCATCATCAAATTGAACGTTTCACACCAAACCGTTCAACAGCAGTAGTATCTCATTTCTCTGCCAGTCCGGAATGTCAAATGCTTTGGACTGCCTCTATAGCAGTCAAAAGAGAATTCTCTCTTTAAAACACATCAGTGCAGCTAATGGCATGACCTATAAAACTGAAAGTGTCACCATTTAGCTGACAAAAAAATCCACATGGCAGTCCAAACATTGCTAACTTCACTCTCGATCTGTGCACACACCTACAGCTCAAGTAAAACATTACATATGTTCCTGATTTTTTTGGTGGGGTACATTAAATAAAGAAAGCAACTTGGCACATTCCATTGATTGATGGGGAGCTTGTCATTCGGTGTAGCAGCTGTGAGCTTCACAACAAAAATACCCCTTTAGTTCAAGCAGTGACAATGTCCCCTTAGGTCAAACACAAGAAATGGCATGTAGTTTGTGTTAACACAAAATTTGTACAAAGGCCTGGCCAACTAGCTTGTTTAAGTCTGAGCCTTCAACTGCGCTATAAAACCAACATTCAGATGACAGATATTTACCTGCTGGAGTAAGTGAACTGCTGGTGTAACACTGTTGGCAGTAACTAAAATGTACTTAAAAAAGAAAAAATATTTTAAGAGAGGACATAGCGCCAATACAGGCTGACCCAGTTTCTGTATTGTGTAAAAGTTTATAGGTATCAGTATCAGCAGATATGTATATGACAATATTGGCACTGACCCACATATGAGAGTGTATCCCTAGTTTAAAGTTACCAGCTGCTTTTGAGTCATGTGAACAGGATAAATAGCTCGATAGAAACTCCCTTTAGAACCTTTTTTAATGTCTTTCAGTAATTTAGCGATGCGAAGTTGGATAATGGCAGTACTGACATGATCAAGTTATGGTTCAAACTAATGTATAGAGTCATTTTCAGAAGACATCATTTATAATGTCCATCCTGTTTACAATGAAATATTCAACTGTTGTCTCTTCTGCAGCAGTACTTTTGGTCTAGAAGTGTCCTGTCCAGCGAAACAATAGAGAAAAAGTGACCAACACAGAGCATCTAAGCAGTTCCAAAAATATTCCAATAAAACAAACCTGAGGACTTTTTGAGGTTTCAAGTTACAGGTCAGGGAGGTATACACAAGCTAAACTACTACGCCCTTGGTCCAAGCTCTCAAACATTCTGTTTCGTGAACCATTTACAAACACCACTGCAAACACATTGTTATGTGATGCTCAATGAACTCCAAAAGCTTGAAGGTCGTGTGGATAAAACTATGTGGCTAACACACTGACTCTGTTGCGTAAAGAGACAGAAGAAAGCATGACCGACTGTAACAGCAACCACCACTATTGTAAAATGAGCACAAACAGGAACTTTTCTGCTATCAAGGCTGAACAGTCTAAGCTGCCTATGCATTGTCACTTAGACTAAACCAAACATAAGCCATTCTTGCAGACCTTCCACTCATCTCGCTCTCCTGATACGATGTGTTCAAAAAGTCTTAGCACACGAAAGCATTATCTTAAACAGGTTGGTTAATCGGTGAACATATGCAAACAGGCCTTTATCGCATTGAGCCACAGTAATATGCAGAAATTTTTTTAGATCTAGAACAACCTCTTCTGTTCTAGATGCCCTCAGTCACAGTGCTTGAAGTTGAACAAATCACTTGACAAGCAAAGAGCATGTATTACAGAAGGAGGATAATCTTTAATTATGGGGGAAATACCTAATCTGACAACAAAAAAAAAAAAATCAACACATTTACCAGCTGAAAGCAGGTCTTAGTCATCATTCTACTATTCATGGAATGACAGACAGAAATGCTCAAGCTACCGGTATGAGTGGAATTTACTACAACCAAATCATTCAATTACAGGAGGCATGCTTATTTATTTGAAATACAACAACTGCCGAGCTCAACAACGCTTAATTCTAAATGGATGGGGGCATTGTTCATATGCTTTTTTTTCTCCTAAAAAAGGCTTTAGTATCTTTACCATATTAGGAAACATGATGCACACCCTAAGAGGCATGTCAAAATACTGGACAAGTAACTCTGATTACATAATTTTGTGTCTACGAACACTGCATATTGATGAAAGAAGCACAAAAACCTCTTATGATTAAACAACATGATTCAATATAACTGTCTAAACATGCCTTCAACTCAAAGCTCAGAATCAGAAGACTTTATTGATCCTGAAGGAAATAGCTTATGGAACGATTGCACAGACTCACTGAGATGCAAACACAATATAAAATGTAATATAAAGTCAAAATAAAAGTCTCCAAATGGCAATCTGAAAATACTCTTCAGTGAACAAACACACTATTTAGTGCAGTAAAAACTCGGGCACATTCGCCTTTACTCCAGCATGAAAAAAATTCGGGTCTCTTAATTTCTTTCCTTGTGTGCTGGATTTCGTAATCACGTGGCTCTATTTAGTCGCACTGTCTGGATGAATGCCTGTAAAGCATGAGCTTCCAAAGCAGCAGAGGATTTAAATAGGTGTTGTAAAACCAAACAATAAGCATTTGAAAGTGTATCGACATTTAAAACCATCCTGTAATCATGTCTCGGTCTCTACTGAGAGTCTTTCTTTGGCCTGGTTTGTAGGAACCAGTCACTGACAAAATATGCATCCATAGGATACACAGTGGTATGCAAAATTTAGGCAGCTCTTGTAATTAGAAGAAAGCACAAAATATACACACATTTTATAATATGAACTTGAAAACCAAAGGTCAACCAAATGTCATTTTAGACCTTAAATGACTTGCAAGGACAAGGCTAAGGCAGGACAAGAATTATTTGGATTTTTACCTTGACAGTTTCAGTGTGAAAAACCTCATACCACCACTCAGATGGCACCTCTACACAGCATAAAAACAGGAAAATAAAGTAACTTATGTCTACAATGCAAGCAACCCTACAAAAATATAAAGCACATCCTGCCCACTGCTCAATTTCCAACATTTTTTTACTACGGAACTTTTTTTACTACTTTTTACTACTAAACTTTTTTACTAAGTTTACTACTGAGGTTGTATTTACTGAGATTGTGTGATTTCGCAAGCCGTGCCCATACCTTCCCAAGATCAAACTAATAAGAACTCTGTGGAATCCAAACATTAACATAACAGATACACTTTTAAAAACTGACATCACAATTGAAAATCATTACAACTTGAAATGATGTGCATCACGAGTGCTGAACAATGTTAAAGCTAAAGAACCTAAAGCAAAGAGAACATGATTTCTTATTTGTTATAATGCGACATTCACATTCATTATGGGGGCAACAAAAAAAAGCATCAATCTGAATATGAACTGAATTAAATATAATTTAAAATTGAGACACTTAAGAGTGACATAAAAGTCAAGTCAGGGACATTTTTACCAACACAGAGCACTAGCATTGTTCACTGTGCCATATGGGTTTTTAACCAGTAACATAATTGGTTAAGAGAATTATTAGCTATTTCTAGCAATGTTTTTGTTCATAAATAACCACATCTAACCATAAATCTAGATGGATCTTCAAAAATCATGTGTCATCCCTTATGTTGTCCCAGTGCAGTACTGCATACATATCTGACACGAGGTGAAATCCAAAGGGGGTCTTCAAGAGTGATGAAGCTTGTAGGGCTCACACCAACCCAGCCAGTTCTATTCCTGGCACAGGCCTAAGCCTCACTAAAACTGATTATTGGTGACCACAACAAAAAACAGTCAACTAGAAGATGGCATAATGAAAAACTCTGGTCCCCCAGGGTTTCTGTGCACATGTCGCTAAATGATGCTAAATGTGGTTACTTTGAATGTAGACAGAATGTCATTCATTCAGAACCAATAATTAGAGGGTCTTTCACTCTGCAAAGAGAGGTGGAATCCTGTTTCTCTTTCTCTAGAAATGCTATGTCAGCCTAAGTTTAATGAGTGTGGGCTCTCAGCATGAACATGCATCCTAATCTCCATACTAAGTATTAGGCAAGAGATGCCCAAAAACTAACCTGCAGGCCAACGCTGTCCCATTGAAATATTTGATTTGGGACACTAGAAAGTTACTCTAATTCCACCATGACACAAATGCTTACAAAATGCTTATTTTCTTAATAAAACTGTTTTTGTGACATACTAACAAAGTGTAGTATGTTATAAAAACTCAACCACCATCTATACATACATTTACACAGTTATCACATTTCAGATAATAGCCAGAAGGCTGTATTCACCTACACAAGTCAACCAGTGAGTTCTTCTCATTTGGGTCCTACGTTTCTGTTTCAAACATCACAATAGGGGAAAGTCACCTTGATATTTCTAACGGAGTTCCAGCCTATTACACCATATCATCAGAGCAAACACACACAAACACACACTCTCACTGACCAGCCTGATTTAAAACGCTAGTCATTTACATTCTCCATCACCTGAACTGACTGAACCACAAACAGTTGAAGTAAAAATGCATCATCATAATACTTGAAGATATTTGTGCATTATACACAATATGTATAAGGACACTATATAAGACAAAGCAGGAAAACCTCACATGCTTTAAGAAAGTACAAGAGAAAATGTCCAAGTCATAACTTTTCATTTACATGCAGCGGTCATGTGCGATAGATAGATAACATATAGAGAAAAATGTACAGTGAGGTCATTTATTATCCATCTCAAACTTACAACGTCAGACAGCATTTAAAGATGGTTTTAAAGATAAAACAGAAACTGCTGAAGGACAAAAAGGGAATAGGACAAGTTTGTGAAAGAGGAACCTGTCCTTCAGTCTCTCACCTGCTAACCGTCCTCGTTCTCCGCCCTCGCGTGGCGAATACACCTGAACAGCGCTAGCTGCTCACGCGGCACACCTGCGAGGACGAGGGTAAACCACTCAGTCCACCAATCAGAATCACGAGAGGAGATGCTGAATAGCCAATCACAGAAGGTCTTCCAAAAGTTCTGGAATTCATTCAAAACTACACATTTCCGCCAGAAGCGATGCGTGACCCCTACAAACAATAAACCCTATACTAGCGGATGGAAGTGGGAAAAAATAGAAGTGTTTACAGTGGGACCGAGTTTAGGAAAGCCCTGTAGCTCAAATATTGCTCCTTAAAATCTGAAGCCTAAAAGACCCTTATTGTCCTCAGATCAACCCACAACTCCTCGCCACAGCAAAAGTGAAACACCCAGAGCCTCGTAATTCTGCTGCAGACGTTAAAATACAAGTTCCACACATCAATACATCAGCTCTGGAAGTAAACACCCTTACCTGAGTTCTTCGACCCGGTTCCGTGAGGAGGAAATGTTCTCCTCCTTGATCTTTTGTAAGCTCTGACCCAGCCCCCCCGGCCACAGGAAAGGCGGGCGGTCAGAAAACGAGCAGAGGCAAACAGACCAGTCACAGCGACCAACCGAGGACATGAAGAATAGCCTTCAGCACATTTGACTTTTCAAACGAGTTCGAAATACAGCTTTATTTTATCTTTTTTTTTTTATCTTTAAACATCTGTTTTACATATTTGCTCTGGGCTAGTGTATTCCAAACTCCTCCACAGTGAGGAGGGGCGACCCCCTCCTTCCTTCAGTCTGAAGTGACAGAACTGCGGTTTAAGTACCCACACCCTTATTCTGTAAAATATTCATGCGCAAATAAATGTTTAATGCCTGTGATTTCTACATTTAAAATCGAGTACAATTTTAGACATTAAACTAATAAAACACTATTTATTAGTAAAATTGGTAATATAATATTACTGTCCATTTTTATTTATTTTTTATTAATAGTTTTATACTATGCATGTGTAAAACTGAATAGTATAAAACGGAATGTGTGAATGTGTTGATAGGATTGTATGTAAATCAATTTTTGAAAAATTAAATGTAGAATCAAAAAGACACAGTAGGATCCACAGAGTCAATAGTCCTGGATATGTAATTTCACTGTGTAGACTATTTTCTAAAAAAGTAGATGGTGTATACCTTATTTTTCAGGATGTTCACATAGGCCTGAGCTCTATTTATAGATCATGTTCAGTAAAATAGGCAGTCTTCCAACATGAGTTTAAGTGTTTTGAAAATCTAAGGTCTGAATGGCAGGCACTGATCAGCAGCACTGATAGGAAATGATCTACAGTGTGTCAGAGCGATAGCTGGAGAATTCGGAAGCCTTTTTCAGGAATCCAGTCCTTTAAGATACCATAATATTAGAACTACATAGCTAGACTTTGGTCTAGGAGGAATTACAAATTTGTACAAAATTAGTGCATACTTTCATGTTTATCACACACACACACACACACACACACACACACACACACACACACACACCTGGAGGCAGTTTAGCACCTCCAATTTGCCTGAAGTGCATGTCTATGAATTGTGAGAGGACTTCAGTGTACAGGGCAGAAACCAGACCCAGGCAGAACATGCAAATTCGACACTCAAGGGACCCTTGACCACCCTGACTGGGAATTGAGCCTAGGACCTACAGTGAGGTGACAGCACTACTCACTGCACCAACTTTACTAGATGTAAGATTTTAAACACCATTTAACTGTTACCAAAATTACATATAAACAAACATGTAAATATACTCATTATTAGATCCACGCAGCACAAATTCTACAGACTTGTCACAAAGCTGATGAGGCCATACTTTTCTGTATAATTTAATGCTCCTCATCTCAGGAATTCAGATAAATAGGTTAATCAGAAGATTCATTTCGCATCACTCAATCCACAAAATTAGCCCACTAACAGAGAGGATTGGTGGTGTAGTGGAATAAGGTGCTCAAGAAGAACCAGGTTTAATTTCCACTCGCTTTCCTGTCTGTGATGGTCACAACAACAATACAGGAAGGTTATTGCTACAACGGGTCTGAGGGTTTGGTTAGTTTTACTTCCTGTACTTTGAAGACAAATGCAAGAGCTATAACCACTTTAGACTCACAGAACTGAGCATTCTCGACAGAGGACACAGTGAATGTATAAACAGAGGGAACTTTTCTCTTTTCTTTTCTGTCATTTTGCCTTTCTTCTGTATTTGCTTAAAACACTCAAATTTCCTCTTATATTTTCTCTTTCATCGGCCTAAATGCTTACAGATGTGAGGCAGAAAAAACGCTGTGAACTTGCTTTTAAGGCCCCTAAAACCTCCTTATAGTCAGTTTCAAGAGGAAATGTCTCCATCTGTTGGATGAAAATGGTCTCTGTTAAAAGCAGATTTGCAGACATTTTGAGAGCTGAGTCAGATGAGCTTTTAGGGTTTGCAGAATTTGTTGATATATTAAATGGTTTTCAGGCTTTCAGGAAAAGACATTTGACACTTCAGGATGGTTCTGTTTGGCCTTTAAATATCACAATTCCAGAAAGCTGAATCAGCAGACCAGTGAAAAATACCAACAAACTTAGTGGAACTTTTCTACATGTTGCCTTCCACTTGGAATGTGAATTGTCTGGTGGGTTGTTTTGATAAGCAGAACCAGTGCTAGTTTGTAACACTGTGTGTTAATTGTTGTATTATGCTGCTGCAAGTCACTTCAAGCAATTAGAACTATGCATTAAACATTAAACAAGCCTCATCTTTCTTAGGAATCATTTTTCCATTACCAAGATATGTGTGTGTTTGACAGAGAAGTGTTTCATAGGATGCCTAATGTTTGCTGGATAACCCTAGCAAAAAAAAAAAAGCCATCTGTCCAACTAAGTTTTTTTCCATTACAAAGTGTGGAGCGTGTAATTGTGTAGGATATCACGGAGTGAGACCAGTCTCCAGATGATTAGTCATCTGCGCCACTCAAATAAAAACATTTCATATAACTGGAGGAAATTCAAATGCATAAACAGCTGACATCCAAACCATTTCTTGTTACTATGGTATGTTCTCTGCATGTTTATGATACATGTACCCACTCGAAAAGTGGACCAATTTATCATGGTAACAATCATCCAACATTTTGTTCATTCTTAACCGTTCACATTATGCAGTTCTTGACTAATCCTATTCTGTGAAGCAGCTGCCAGACTAACTTTCTGCCAGAAGTTCCAGAGTTTTTCAAGGGGTGGTGGCTGTGGGCAGAAGCAAACGATGAAAGAGGTGGGAACAAAGTGAGGGCTGTGCCGCAAAGGCCTCTGCCCCTCCCACATCCCCTTTTTTTAGCTTTCCTTCAAGTAGACACACATACACACATATACAGTCAGACAGAGGCAGTGGGGCCTAGCAGACAAAATCAGGATGTGACATCATCCCAGGAAGAGGAGCCAAACAACTTTTCTTTCAGTTTTTCAGGTTCTCTTGGTATTTCTCAGCCACGTTTTCAGTGACCAGATTTGCTGATGACTGAAAAAGGAGTTAGACTTTCTTCAGAGGAGAAATCCAGTGTGATCCATGTCCTCTGGGAGATAAGTGGAGGCAGAGGAATTCTCTCGAGCGTTCCCACAGATCCCCACAGCATTCCGAGCATTCAAACCGGGACTCCAGCCAGGTACCATAGAAAATATTTTTCTCGCTCTCTCTTTGCCACAAAATAAACATCACTATTACTTTCTTTGATTTTGAGGTCCTTTTGGAATGCTAAGCAGTTCTGCTGAAGTGATAGTGTGAGAAAACACAGGCTTAAGAAATTGGCTGGAGTGAGGGATATGAGCACTTGAGAATGTGCAAATAAATGATCTGCTCTTCCTCTTACACTTGTTAGATAATTATTAAAGTAAAAAAAAAAAAATCTTGCCATATAACAAAAAGTGTTTTTACCCGTACAGTTACTGCTAATTTCTATTCGATTTCTAAGCCTTGTAACTAAATATAAATGAACTAAGAGACTTTTTAAAACAGAATATGGTCCTTCATGGTGATGTGCAATGACTGCATGGAGGTTGTTTCAGAAGTACACTTCAAAAGCATCCTACCTGACTGAGCTATGTTAAAATGTTTAGTTTTTAAACGTAAAAGTGCTGCAAAGGGTTCACTGCTATGTAATTACTTTTGGTTTGAGTTTGTCCATTGAAAGTCTCTTAGAGAAACCAAAAGTGATTCTTCCATGGCCCAGAACCCTTTCTGGCCCCATTTTCTGTTTTTTCCCCCCAGTCTTCTTTGCTCAAAGACAAACTGAAAAGAAAAAGATTAAAAGACAGACATGACGCAGGCACAGAAAACAAGAGTCCCAGTTCCAGCCATTTTGAATGTCTTCCCCACAGATGTTTGCATACGGTATAATTTCACAGCCTAATGCAGTGGTCAGTTTGGAACGTGCTCCTCCTAATTCCAGGTCAGCAGCCCAATATGCTCAGGTTAGATATTATTATTGTATAAAACGAGAAGGCTAAAAATACAATAAAAGTCAATGGAGATAAAAGACAGGCTGTAAATTTTAGCACTATAGTAAAGGACTAGAGTAAAGTTATCTCATCTCATCCGGCCAGAGTGCACAGAAACGAAGGAAGTAGTGAAAAATGGTGATTACAGGGTAATGTTAAACACTGTTTGTGTCAACAGGCATATCAGTATTATGATGATTATCTCTAAGTGAAATGCATTACAGACTGGTAATCTCCATTTGCCACATGTTCCCTACTGTCAAGTCCCACAGACAATAATGCAAATGTACCCTTAAAAACCTGAAAAACCTTCGGTTCAAAACTTACTTACAATGAAATGCAAAGGCGGTTGCTATTATCTTTATATTGAATTCAATTTCAATTGAAATACATGAGTGAATAAATTGCTTTCAAACCATGTCTTACCACATGTTTTTACCACAATAATATCTTACCACAGGTTTTAAGCACTGGAACAACACAGTAAAGAATCTGGGTTGTTTTTGCTTTCCCTAAGGTGTTCTAGTATCCAGGCAAGATCAGTACCACCAATACTCTGAGTACTCACCACATATTTGAAAGAATGAATAACAATTACATTATGCAAAAAAAATGTGCAACAGTTTTGCAAAAATATGTTTCTTGTAACACATTTAGCAACAGCCCGTTGTTTTTAATATGTGTTTTGTATAATTGTGCTTTAAGTAATCTGCAGACACAGCAGACGGACAGAACATCTTCACTTCACGTGAAGGACATATGACATCATCCCATATTCTAATTTGTGGCCCACAGAAGGAATGCCAGTGTTATTTAGATTTAAAGACCCAGGAGTATTTATTCCCCAGATAAGATACAGATTCCCCAGATCATAGTTTAATGTCTGTCATTTCTTCAGAACAGAATTGATCTACATAATCCAGGCTTAAAGGCGCAGTAATAAAAACAGCATGCTGAAGTGTAATGGATATAAGCTGTTTCAAATGGTCATGTAAAAATGAAATGATGGTTTTTGTGGACCTCGGTTTGGAATAGGAAGTGTTCGAAAAATGCATTTGTTCTCTTTAAATACCAAAGGTCAAATTATCACATGATTCTAAGCTTTTTCTAACTGAGTGAATGAAATTTTGGAAATTTCAACACATCCTTTGTTCCATCTGCATTCTAGACCCTTTGTCTGATGATGGAATAGGAGGTCTAAACATCATCTCATCCATCCATCCAAACTATTATTGGCACAGATTCCTACATTTATACAGTCTGTAGGGATATGGCTCTATGTCTGGGGCAAGTATTTAGCAAAGACAAGACGTTCAGGCCTCGAAAGCGTTTTGAGCCAGGAACCCAGCGTTTTGAGCTGTATAAGAGGGCGCAGGCGTCACTGAAGTCTGGCCTGGACCTGAGGAAGGTGGTGCAGTTGCCCGAAGGAGAAAACATTAATGACTGGATCGCTGTGCATGTCGTGGACTTCTTTAACCGTATCAACCTGATCTATGGAACGGTCAGCGAATTCTGCACAGAAAGGACCTGCCCTGTCATGTCCGGAGGTCCTCGCTATGAGTACAGATGGCAGGACGGGGACCATTACAAGAAGCCCACCAAACTCCCTGCCCTCAAGTACATGAACCTGATGATGGACTGGATTGAAATGCTCATCAACAATGAGGACATCTTCCCTACACGCGTAGGTGTGTGTGTGTGTGTGTGAGAGAGAGATCTGCAGTTAGACCTTCACCAAGAGGCCATTCTTTACACTAATTAAATTTCATATTACCATGGAAACTGAGTGCATCCAAAGTGCCAATAAGCTGTTTAAATCGGTTAATCAGTGGCCAAGGCAATTATGCAAAGAACCGTAGAACACTTTCTTTGACACATTTCAGGGCTATCAGGAAAAGTTAGTGCATGATATTTGAATGCTATTGAGACATGATTTGT
>JBBPDH010000036.1:13179791-13191987 GCA_037974565.1 Clupeocharax schoutedeni | reverse complement strand
CCCTTTGTAATTTTTGAAATTCTGGGGACTACTAGAAGTCCGGAGTTTTGTGATCTTAAGGAGCGTGGTGGATTGTAGTGTATTAGAAGACTGGCTAGGTATGTGGGAGCTAATCCATTTAAAGCCTTGTAGGCACTGTGTTGTAAAATACATGATTTACTGAACACCACCCTTGTTACGAAAAATGCCATAATCTTATCTTATTGTGCAGGTGCCTCTGCATCCAGGACAAACATTCTAATGTGGCGGCAAACGCTGTTAATTCTGTCATCGTGTTTGCACAGGAGAGCTGCAGCTGCACCACCTGTGCATGCTGCTCCACAACTCAGCTGTGGAGGACTGTAAATGTCTAGGAACAGGCTGTAAAACACACAAGGCTGGTTAGGAAGGTAAAACAAAACCAGGAATGTCAAGTAGATTTTGAGCTTTTGCTTCAATTGAAGTGAAAAAAAAAGATGTAATGCAAAAGTATGGTACAAAGAAAGGTATCTACAATGAGAGAATGCCATTGCTGACAGTCAACTATTTTTGAACTCTTATGAGTGTATGCATGCTACTGTGTTATCCAAAGGGCAGAGATGCTGGATTTCATTATACAGGCCCAGGTAGCCATTCCGGCCCATTAAACCATCATTAGGGCCCAGTACTTTAAAACATTCATTTACAGTGTCATAAAAGTGCAAGAAATGAGCACACTAATGTGCTAACAAGAAGTGTATCTAACAGTTCTGGATGTTCTTACACATTTGGGGGGTTTCATACCAAATACCATTTTACTTTTTCTTATTTTTGTTAAATCAGAATAATTTGTTTTTGTTAAATCAGAATAATAAATAAATTACACATGCAACAGAGAAATTGAGCTCTTTTTTTTAACTGAAACTACTGAAATAATATTTTATCAGTTGGAACACCATTGGATCAGATCTGCTTGTCATTATATTATTATACTGGATTGCATCTACAGATCGTACAGGAGAATGCCAGAGCATTCTGTCACAAATTGCAGGTTATTCCCTGTGAGGGCGTTATTAGGACAGTTTCTTTGTGCATCGCACAACCCACACAAGCATGCTCTGAGTGCAAAACAAAAGATCTGAAACATGCAATGGCTAATGCGTATCTGATGCTGCTGAACAATAATGGCTGTTTACTGATACAAGAAAGTTTTCCATCAGAGGAATTATATTTCAGCTACTCTGAGGAAGGGCAAATCGGAGCCCATTTGGACATGGCAAGGGGTGGACAATGCAATAGGCTTTTCTGATGCATTTCTTGTGGACAGGTGGTGCAGATAGTATGGAATATTTAAAGCCATTGTTACCATAAACAAACATCATCTATTCATCCATTCATTATCTGTACTATTTATGCTAAACCAGAGTCGCAGGGTGTGTCAGTCCCAGCAGTCAGAGGGCAAAAGACAGAAAAAAACCCTAAACAGGTCACCGGTCCATCACAGGGCAGACACACAAACACATAAGTATTAGGTATGTAGTAGTAATAGTAGTAGCATCATCATTGTTGTTGTTGTTTAATTGTTGGATACTAAAAAGAGCCTGATTGGTGAAAGTTTCATCAATTTTTTATGGAAGCTGTTTTCTTCTTGTATACCTCATGCTTGTATAAAAATAAATAATATAATAATAAACTTCTCATTAAAGTCAGACTTTTGCGGATGTCCTTTTTGACCCCAAGTCCCTACAGGCCCTGTAGCAGTGAAATTACTGAGCCTGCCTGTCTCCTCACTAACCAACAGGTCAGATCGTTGCCTTATTTTGTATAAAGGGAGAAAATTACAAGGCCTGGGGGTTTCTGGTCTCAGCCTTATTTTAGTTTCATTACAGTAGTCAGTAGATATGTATCTTGGATTTTTTTTCTTTTTTACATAGAATGAGTGTTAACTGTCTCTGTCTCGAGGGAAAACAGCGCCATCTAGGGATCAATATGCTGCAAGTTAAATGTAGTTTAGTGTTGAGAGGATTATATCATTATAAAGACACGGGACTTCATTATGTACAGTCATATCAAACGTCCTTTATTTGTTGGTTAATATTATATTATCATATTATCTCCTCAGCAATAGAATACATGAAGCCTGAACCTGCCATAGGATTCTGACCATCTTAATGCAAAAGTGTCGATATTAAAACAGAAACCAAGATACTGCATGCAGTCTACTGGTCTATTGACTGTCCTCTAAAAGAGTGACATACTCATGAATGGCCATGTTCGACTCGCAAATGACTCATTCTTATGAATCGAATCTTTTCATTGCCTGACCGATTCACAACTATCACAAGAGAATCACTAACTTTTCTCAACATTTGTTTTAACATGCTAATTTCTAATTAAAGAATATAGGTTACGTGTTTAAAAAGTATTACATATATTTCAGACTGTAGCATAGTGAGAATATCCTCTTTAAATTTGCTTGTATTGTAATAAAATAATGTATAGAAAAGGTTATTCCCCAAATTGTTTCTAATCCAATCAAAGATATAGCACATTTTAACAACTAAAACAGTTTCCAAAGTGCTGCTCAAAAGGATAAAAATAAGATGCCACATACTTAATTTAGCATCACCAGTCATCATCAAAACAAAGTAAAAGTAACTAACATAAAACAATAAAACAAATAAGCATATTGTCATAAGACTAAAAACTAAGGTAATAAAACATAAATAAATAAATAAATAAAATAAAGAATATTGTACTAATACTAAGAACTAGGGTAATACAACTAAATAATACTGAGTGAAATGTTTAAAATGTCTTGGTATGCTGAAGTATCAAGATTAAACTTCCTTCACTGGAAGTAAGGCGCCTAGTACTAACCCTGAAAAACGTGTATCCCAATACTTTTGTCCATATCGGGTTTCTAAAATTAAAAATAGGGGTTGTTTCCAAAGAGTCGGTTGAACTGAACTGAACTGAACTGAACTGAACTTATTTCCGCTGCTCCGGTGAAAGGCACATGCGTGTTCGAGACGCTGCTGACCTTGTGCGCATGCGTAGTACTGCTCCGAGGCGGTCTGTATATATAGACCGGAGCGCTACTGTCCCGATCCACCTTCAGCCATTTTAACCATGTTGGGAGCTGTGGGACGCTGCTGCACCGGGGCGCTGCACGCTCTCAAGCCCGGGGTTACCCCCTTGAAGGCATTCACCGGAGCTCCAGCAGCCCTCTTTTCTCGTAAGATATACACTTATTGATGCTTCCCCCCGAAAGCCTAAGTTTTTGTGCAGTTTTGGTGAAGTGAGTGGCGAAACCGGCCAAATGGCAGCATGCGGGCCGTGCTAATGCAGGCCTTACGCATTTAAAGAAAAAACGTTCATTAATACGTTTCTATTTCTCCAGAACTTGCATGTCATCTTGGTGGAGATGTATGTGCATTTAAAGCAAACTTGACATGCCAACAGCAGGACGTTGTGGTTGTCCGTAAAACCGGAATGACCTTTATGTGTCATGGGGAGGCCACTTGAATGCTAGCAAGTTAGCTTAGCTAACTGGAAAGCTATTGAGTGTTCTTGAACCTGGCAGTGACTAAACTATGTGTAAAAACAGGTTTTCCTATTACTGTAGATATGATTTTGAATGAATGTGATATTTAAAGTAGTGCGAGAGTATATAATTATAGTGTGATGGCTGCTAGGCTAACAGTAACAAGTTACTTTTGCTGTGTATTAGAAGGCTGGTACGGGTGGCTGATGTTTTGACTCGAGGTCACAGACCTATGTCATTTTTTTCAGACTTTTTCAATAGTAGCAGAGTTTGTCCAGTGTAATAATCAAAAGATTATTATTATTATTGTTTTTGTTTTTTGCTCACTGTTCTTGTAAGGAACTGGACCAGGGTGGGTGGCATTGTAGTTTATTGACCGGCCTCGTTTCCTCCATGTTGTAGGCAGGGATTATGTTGCTCCAGCCGCAGCTGCTGCCGTCGCGACCGGCAAGATCGTGGCGGTCATCGGGGCCGTGGTGGATGTCCAGTTCGACGAGGGTCTGCCCCCAATCCTGAATGCCTTGGAGGTGGCCGATCGCGATACCAGGCTAGTCCTGGAGGTGGCTCAGCACCTTGGTAAGTACATGTTTTAGCATTGCATTCATTGAGCAAACACTTTGAATCCAAAGTGACAGGACAGTGACTTGCTCCCTGTCAGATTCTCTGAATGCCAGTAGTTTCCTCTAGTAAGCATAGGCATGACAAATATGGTGTTCCCCAGGGGAGAACACTGTACGTACCATTGCTATGGATGGTACTGAGGGGCTGGTGCGTGGCCAGAAAGTCTTGGACACTGGTGCCCCAATCAGGATCCCTGTGGGCCCTGAGACGCTGGGCAGAATCATGAATGTCATTGGTGAGCCCATTGATGAGCGAGGACCAATTACAACAAAAACGTAAGTTTTTTGCAGTGCTGTGGCCCGTTTTGTTTAATTTGAGTGGGCTTTTATGTTAACCATGTTCAAGTGTGTTCCAAGTTGCATTTGCTGCATGCTCATTTCTGTTTCAGGACTGCTCCCATCCATGCTGAGGCCCCAGAGTTCACAGACATGAGTGTGGAACAAGAGATTCTGGTCACAGGAATCAAGGTGGTTGACCTTCTGGCCCCTTATGCCAAGGGTGGAAAAATTGGTATGAATCACTAACAAGACATATAAAATTTTTATGATCTTTAGCAGTTGAATCACCATTGCCTGTCTCTCCATTTGTGTAGGTCTGTTTGGTGGTGCTGGTGTGGGAAAGACTGTGTTGATTATGGAGCTGATCAACAATGTGGCTAAAGCCCATGGTGGTTACTCGGTGTTTGCTGGTGTTGGGGAGAGGACCCGTGAGGGAAATGATCTGTACCATGAGATGATTGAGTCTGGTGTCATCAACCTAAAGGACACCACATCCAAGGTAAGTTGGGATTGTCTTTCTGGAGTGGTTGGTTTTGCCTTATGAAGTAATTGCAGCTGCCTCCCTGATTGAAGTTTAAAAATGGGAAGACCATTAAACCACAGCTAAATTTGTTTTGGCATTTTCTGCTCCCAAGGTCGCCCTGGTGTACGGACAAATGAATGAGCCCCCTGGCGCTCGTGCTCGTGTGGCTCTGACTGGACTCACTGTTGCTGAATATTTCCGTGATCAGGAGGGACAGGATGTGCTGCTCTTCATCGACAACATCTTCCGCTTCACCCAGGCTGGATCAGAGGTAGTCACTTACTATAAGTTTAACGTGTGGATCTTTAAATGATCTATTTTCAGTAGCTAAGCTTGCATTGTGTTTATTCTCCTTCAGGTGTCTGCCCTGTTGGGTCGTATCCCCTCTGCTGTGGGTTATCAGCCAACTCTGGCCACTGACATGGGTACTATGCAGGAGAGAATCACCACCACCAAGAAAGGCTCCATTACATCTGTACAGGTTTGTATTTATTAATCAATTAATCAATATTTATTAAGTAGTTGTTCATCCAAAGTCATTTGACTGGTTGTTCTGCCATTTAGGCCATCTACGTGCCAGCTGATGACTTGACTGACCCTGCCCCTGCCACCACCTTTGCCCACTTGGATGCTACCACTGTGTTGTCCCGTGCAATTGCTGAGCTGGGTATCTATCCTGCTGTGGATCCCCTGGACTCCACCTCTCGTATTATGGACCCCAATATTGTGGGAGCTGAGCACTATGACGTGGCCCGTGGTGTCCAGAAGATCCTTCAGGCATGTCAATTCTTTCATATCTTGTGCCCAAATGTGACTTGGAAGCTCATCAGATTCTTTTGGGTTTAAAATGACAGTTCTTTTGTTTTAAAATTGAGAAGTTGCTGTTCCCAATAAGTTCTTAAGGCAGACTGCACATTGACACTGGTAATACTGCTTTTGATGTTTGATCACCTTCCTTGCTTTTCCTCACAGGACTACAAGTCTCTGCAGGATATCATTGCCATCCTGGGTATGGATGAATTGTCTGAGGAGGATAAGCTGACTGTAGCCCGTGCTCGTAAGATCCAGAGATTCCTGTCTCAGCCCTTCCAGGTGGCTGAGGTCTTCACTGGTCACTTGGGCAAGCTAGTGCCCCTTAAGGACACCATCAAAGGCTTCAAGAGCATTCTGCACGGTTTGACATGCTCTTTCTAAAATTGTTTTCTGCATTTTATGGGTTTGACAGTGTGTAGTTAATGTTCTGATTGAAGATGATGTACTAGCTTGGCTTCCTATAGGTCAGCATTACTGAAGTTTGTTTTCATTGAACAGGTGAATATGACCCATTGCCTGAGCAGGCGTTCTACATGGTGGGTCCCATCGAGGAGGTCGTCCAGAAGGCAGAAAAACTGGCTGAGGAGCATTCATAAGAAATTTGTCATACAAATGTCTGGGAAGGGTTGGAAAAACTAAAGATGGTATGGGAGGAGCACTTGCTTTGTAAAGTCATTCAGAAACAATTGTACCTGTTGTCAGTCATCCTGAAGTTCTATTTAATGTTTTCGGGTAAGATGGAAATAAATCTGTCTTTACTGTGAACTGTCTTGTAGTATTTTTCACCAAGAAATGTACCTTTAGTAAAACTAACTGAATTGTAGTGTTTGCATGTTAATTCCTAGATAGCTGTCCAGAAAGTGGTGGAATTTGAGATGTACTTCTTACAGCTGGAAGTGCTGGTTGTATTAAATCTGCGGAATCCTGTATTTGCAAGGGCATAATGCTTTTTGTGCAAGGGTCTGTTTAGCTTTACTAGATTTTTAAGCTATTAGAAAGCATGTTCTGCCATGTTAAATTTTATCCACCAAGTGGTGCCCTTGTGTAAAGCTTGGCAGTACGGCAGTGTAGCTGTGTTAATGACTAGACCACATTCCAGCCCATTTCCTCATGGTACAGGCAGAAGTACCATGTAGCAGTAGCTAACCTATCCTGGAAATTGTGGTTGTTATATACTGGGCAGAGGTGAGGGTTCCCTGGGAAATGTTAATGAGCTTGCTAGGCTAAGAACTTTTGTGACCCAAGTTTGAACATGGAGCAAATGGTTTTGAACTGGATGCATTTTGTTATTGACATTGTTCGGGTCCTAAAGTACAATGGTAAAGGGCATAGTTGGTCCTAACTTCTAAAGAAAGCTTAGTGGTGTAGTGTACAGTCTCTTGACAATTAATTGAATAAATGGGTAACTTTAACGGCACTGATAGTTTAGTGCCAGTAGTTAAAGCCACCTGTCTCCTGGACACAAATTTAAGGTCATGTTTAGTCAGTTGTGCAACAGGTGCTTTTATTATTCATATCACTGGGTCAAGGCCTGTTCATGGTCTGAGCATCTAATTCTGACACCATCAATTACAGCAGCACTTACAATTTTCTATCATGGAAATCTATCCATAATACAATAAGTAACCTTAAAGTATAGAAGACATCAGTATTATCCATAGTACTGTCTATAGTTTGCACTGACCTAGTGTTTTTTTTTTGTTTTTTTTTACCACTAAATACCCATGTTCTATTTAAAAATCACCGTTTTGTAATGGTAATTGAACTGGGGTTTTGATTCATCTCTGTAGGACAGTACTTCTGAACTATTAGGAACAGTCTGGTGTTGCCTTTTCTTAGTTTCTTGAAAGTCATGCCCTGCAGAGCCAAACAATTCTGTTTATGGATGGCACACTTGTTTTGTCCTGATGGTCCATATTTATGCTTCAACCTGATGTGCAAGAGATGGAGAGTAAAAATGTGGGCCATCTTGGGGGACTAGTTTTAGATTTACTGGCTTAATTCAACAACCGTAGATGCCTCAGTCCCCTCTAGATGATGCTTTTGGCAGGTTTGGCACCGTCTTTGAGCAGCAGGTAGTCAGAGAAACGGGTGGGGGCATAGGAGAGGGGCAGCCAGAACAATTTGGCATCCCAGCCGGGTGAGTAACGGGTGCGCGGGTGCACAGCTGAGACTGCATGCTCCATACAGCTTACAACCTTCATCAAGTCACCGTCTGGCATCTTGGAGAACTGATCTTCCATCAGCTTCTCCACTGTAAAGTAAAATGAAATCATCCGTTTAATAACGAAACATAATGCTCAAAGCTTTAATGGGGCCTAATCCAATTCTGGTTTCTGAAGAACTGAAAATGTACCTTTGCTTATATAATCAGCCCCATAGTCATCCTTGGTCTCTTGTGGTATTTTCTCCCAAAGCCTTTTAACGCATTGGATTATAATGTCTGTGTCTGTCACGCTGGTCTTGAAGAACCCTGGTTCAATACACAGGACCTTCACTCCGAATGGGAGCAAGCACCTCCTAAAACAGGAAAAAAAGCATATTTTCTCAGCTGATGAAAAGTGTTAATGAAGCGTTAATGAAGTTCGTGCTGTACCTCAAGCTGTCATTGAATGCTTCCACAGCATACTTGGACACACAGTATGGTCCTCCAGTTGCACTGATCCTTCCAAACACACTGGCAATGTTCACCACGCGACCTCTGGCCTTTTTGATGAGTGGGAGGACACTCAGGGTCACTCCAATGACACCATTCAGGTTGACCTCAAGCATGGACTTGTAGTCCTCCAGGGTCATCCAATCACAGGGACCCGAAGGCACAGAGACGCCCGCGTTATTCACCACAGCCCACAGACCTGCCGATCACAGGAGAGAGGTAGAATATAACTCTAGCAGACTCTAGAATATAAATATAGCAGTTAGGCATTCTTCAAAAGGATCGTCAGATATTTTCCTCATTTGATATCTCTGCAAAGCTCACTTTGGAAAAGCCCTGCTGTAACAATTAACTTTAAGTCCGTAAACTTTGAGTCCCAGGATATTGGCTAATACTTGAATCCCACACCGTCATAACTGTTTAAAGTTTAATTCATAATTAAATCGCTGATATGTAAACAAAGCAATTCTTGGTGGTTTGCTGTGGTTACCAGCTCAGACTTCTTTACAATAGCAGCAGGAGGAACCAGAGGTCACAATGTCTAAAATGCAGAAAAACCCTTTGCCTTGGGTACTATTTCTCTATTTTAAAATTGAGATTTTTTACACGTCTAAAAGGCAGTTTTTAGAGAGATTAAAAGCTCTAGTCTATTTCCCACCATCACCTAGACTGTGTTTTACCAATTCTAATTTCACAAGTTTCTTCAGAATGGAGCATTTCTAATTAGACCACACCCAGTGATTTCAGATTTAATTATGCTTTAAACTGTACAGAAATTGGGAAAATGGCAAAATGCCTCTTTTAGGTTAAAGGAAGATTTAACTGACAAATTATATTGTTGCTGACGATGAAAGGAGACTTAAGATCACCCCCATTGACAGCTGTTTCATGAAGGTTAGCATGTTAGAAAAAGATCCCTTCAGTAACTTACTTATAAACCTGTGGTTTTATTGGTTTCTTATATGAATAGCAGAATGTTCACTTAATAGGACTTGACATATGATTGGAGAATAACTGACTTGTGGATTAATCATGTACATTTAGAAGACCTAGTAAGGGCTGTTTTATTAGCTCTACCTTTACAATGCTCTTGAGTGTGCAGAACAGAATGTGCACTTTAGTAGTGATAGTGATGCAAGGTTGGGGTGAAAAGGTTCAGGAGTCATGAAAGGACCAATTCTAATGTTAAATCCAATGTTTGCGTTGTTTCCTTACCTTTCTGCCCAACCAGATTTCTGATAAAGGCTGCAACCTTGTCAATGCTTTCTGATTTCCTGACGTCCAGGTGGACTGTTGATACTCTTTTACTGCAGGATTTTTTCAGCTCCTCCTCCCCCTTCTCTGTGAAGCACGCCGCCACCACACAGAAGCCGCACTTGTCCAGATGGCGGGCAAGAAGGTTCCCAAAGCCGCTGTCGCACCCAGTGATGTACACGTATTTATTGCCTCTGTCTGGAACTCTCTTCAGCTCAAGGCACCAGCGCACCACATAATACAGGACCACCAGAGCCGCTATGAACATCCACATGGTTGCTGCATCAAAGAGAGCACCTAATTCATACTCATCTTATGAAAAACCCATTGAAGATGTTTGTGTCCACAAGGCTTGCAGCTTATAGTGAATATACCTTTCATAATTAGAAATGGGTCATTAGTAGTTTAACAGGGCAGCTGAAATAATAAATACAATTCCATCGACTCCTTTCAATGAAATTCAATGACATTGTACACTAAACATACAAATATATATTATTGAAGTCTTTTCAGTTAAATTGTATGGATTCTGAAGCAAAACCTTCTCTCTTTTTTGCAGGTTTATCTTTTACACATGCTCTCAAATCACTGGGATTTGAGGTCACTTCTGTTCAGCGACCGCTAGAAGATTTTAAAGGCAAATAATCATTAAAATAGTCTAATCGATACTTGAAAAAGGCCTGGCTGTGCTTCAGGGAGGAACACAGAGATAAATTAGATCATAACCTTTTATTTCGTCGTGTGATTTTCTGGTTATGATGTCAAGAGTGTTTATGAGTGATCTACTTGTAACTCTAATTAGTTCCTAAGTTCTTAAAAGGATTTAATGTCATTCACTGCTACTGAGTCTTGGACTGTTCTGTTGTGGCTCACTCCTCTCAAGGATGAGGTCACAAAAACAAATATTACCAAAATTCAGGAGGTACTGAGAAGTTCCTAAGCAGTTTTTTTACCTGATACTTTTTTTTCCTCCTGCTTAAGTTGCCTTAAGGTGGGTTTCTTTTCCTTACATTTATTTATATTGTATATTTCATAATAAGAACAATACATTTTATTTAAGTATAGTTTTAGGCCAATCTGCATGACACTATCTGTCTGCAAAGATCCTCTTTACGCTCTGGCCATTTTTGTTCCAGCCACAGCAGAGTTCAACTCACTCCAGGCACTACAGGTGTACGATTTAGATGTGGGGAATGGAATGGACACAAAGTGCATGTGTTGTGTAATCAAGAGTCTGTAAACTAAAAAAGAGGCGACCTACTGCAAGGTGAATTACAGATGGTACTTTTTTACAAAGCAGATTCACTGATTTGTAAATGTTTATCTAGACGTTCTCCACAGATTTTTATCTAATTCCAATTCCAAGCGTTCTTGGAATTCCAAGCATTCCAATTCCAAGAGTTCTTAGTCACACTTTGTTAGTTCTTGTCCTTTGTGCTTCATCTAGGAGAGACGTCTAATTCTTATCACCATACCGAATACTACAGAAGCATCAGTAGTACATTCATTATTATAGTATAGTACAGTATAGTATTAGTTTGTGCGGTATAGTAAAGTATAACTAAGCAGTTCAGGTTTATTTAGCCTATTATCATATACAAAAGGTCACTACTTGTACTTTACAGAAACAGAATATAAAATTAAATACATATAGTGTAGTGTCGTATCGTATAATGTAGTGTGGCAGTAACATTATTTGCGGTTTTGGACATTTTGAAAGTAAATTAGTACACGCTGACTTTAATGACTCTTATATAGATCAGAGATTTTCTAATGTCCCTTAATATAATCACAGAAATGGACCGAAATTTAATCGCAATTTCACTTATATAACTAACTTCTGCAGCTAATCGAGGTTATTTCTGTCTCTTCCGTACTGTAGCACCATAAATCCAGGCTAACTCTAAGCCAACTTCCAGTTTTTATTTAAAAACGTAAATATGTACAGAGGACACTAACTGTTTGCAGAATTAAAGCTGATTGTGAAGAGTTATTTGTTCTACTGTACCTGCCGTGCCTTAGTGCTGGAGAGGAAAGCTGAGACTGTCCTGCAGAAGGAGCAGGAAGGAGAAGTTTATGGCCAGTCGGAGTTGTGCTGTTTCACTAGTCTCAGCCTCAGACGTCACGCCCACGGACCGTTGGCTAAACTTCTGAAGGTCTGACTACGCAAGACTATTGTTTCACTGACTTGATCTCCCACATACACATACACCAGCCACAGAGGGCGCCACCTAGCCGGAATCCAGCGCAATAACCCCAGCCGTAACCGACACAGTCCCTGTTAAAAGACAGGTTACATTTCCCTTTCATTCTTTTTAAAACGTGCTTAACACGTTCAGAATATGTTTAATGACTCCTGTATATCTTGTGCTGATCTGCACTTTCTAACACTCTCTAAAATAATTTATTCACGTTAACACTGTGTTTTGATTAAATGTGTGCCGCCAAAACAATATAATCCAATTTCTGATTATTATTATTATTATTATTATTATTATTATTATTATTATTATTATTATTATTATTATTAACAACAACAACAAAAA
>JBBPDH010000036.1:13153910-13174190 GCA_037974565.1 Clupeocharax schoutedeni | reverse complement strand
CCATTGAGCTGCTTTAGGATGAACTGGACAGAAGAGTGAAAGCAAAGCAACTTATAAGAGCTGTACACTTATGGGAACTCCTGCTGCAGAGTTGGGAGGAAATTTCTGCCGAATGAACATTGAGACGCTGAACCGCTTGAATTTCAATACAAACAAACAGAAAACATGGGGTGTTCTAAAACTTTTGACCGGTAGTGTATATAAAAACATGATGAAAATGTGACAAGCTGTGTTTTACACAGAACCTTTCATATAATGCAGACAGCAATTGTCTTCTTGTTTTAATGAGACGTGATAGAACTGATTGTAAGAAGAGGATTACCCAGTATTTACACCATTGGTGTTATTATTTATGCTAATGGTCATATTAGTTTGACTATGTGTTGCAAAATGATTTGTCATTTTGAGATGAATTTTTATTTCTTGATATTGCTCCTATCTTTCTGTCTCATGCTCTCATCTTGTTTGATCTTGCTTGACCTTTTGTTTCCAGGTCACACTGGATGGTCATGATATTCGGGGTCTGAATATTCAGTGGCTCCGCTCTCTCATTGGCATTGTAGAGCAGGAGCCAGTCCTGTTCGCCACCACCATCGCTGAAAACATTTGCTATGGACGCCCTGGTGTGTCTCATGAAGATATTGTCAAAGCTGCTAAAGAGGCAAATGCTTACAACTTTATCATGGATTTACCTCAGGTAGGTTGCTGTCTGACTACACTGGATAGCTTACCTTCACACAAATAATTGTGAATCCTTTGTAAGGAAAAAAAAACTAGTTGTGCATTTGTGAAGTGGAACACAGCACAATGTGAAATTTGTTCTTTCGCCTATTCACCTGGCTGGAGCAGCAGTCAGCCGGCAAGGGTGCCTATGGGGCAGTGTATGGGGGCAGTATCTTGCTCAAGGATACCTCAGTGGTGCCACTGGCAGTCCTGGGATTTGATTAACTGCCTCTCTTTCTTTGTCTTTTCCTGATGTCAGAGATTTGACACAATGGTTGGTGAGGGTGGTGGGCAAATGAGCGGAGGCCAGAAGCAGCGAATTGCGATTGCACGAGCACTGGTGCGGAATCCTAGGATCCTCCTGCTGGACATGGCCACCTCAGCACTTGACAATGAAAGTGAAGCTGTTGTACAGGAGGCTCTGGACAAGGTCAGCAACACACAATAGCTATCAACAGTGTCATTCTTACTGAACTACTGCAGCCAACCAATTAATATTATTAATTATATAATATGACATAACTGATTATTCAGTAAATACTATCAATTATACAGTAATAATTACAATGAGACAACTATGTTAAGGAGTAAGTTACGAGAGTTAAGCTTGAAGCTTGCAATTTAGTTAACTGGACTTCAATTGGGTTTGAGGCAGCTTGCTTAATTACACTGTAAAAATTAATTGGGTCAGCCATTAATGTGGTGTGCACAGATACACACATGGATACAGACGGACTTGCAAAACCCCATTGAACTCCACAACCCCCCTCCCGAAATTCTATTTCTACAAAATAGATATCAGTGACAGCTGACTTATAACTAGATGTTTCTGTTGAAGGTCCAAATGGGTCGCACCACCATTTCCATCGCACACCGCTTGTCAACAATAAAAAATGCTGACGTTATTGTGGGATTTGAGCATGGGCGAGCTGTAGAGAGAGGCAAACACGATGAACTGCTGGACAGAAAGGGTGTTTACTTCACCTTAGTCACCCTGCAGAGCCAGGGGGACAAAGCCCTCAACCAGAAAGCTCAAGAGAGTATGTCACAAATACACACACGATCACATACAGGTGATTATACATGTTTTAAACACTACAGTCATCATTTATATTTGTAATCAGTGGCAGAGACTGCTGATGGAGATCCTGATGCAGGGAAGAAGAAGCTTTTTCGAGCAGGAAGCTACCGGGCAAGCCTCAGGTTAGAATAAGTTTTAAGACAAGCTGAGGCATCTGGAAAACAGACCGTTTTCTGTGCCAAATCTGGTCCTTGTGTGTAGCATCTGACTTAAGTACAGTCAGGTGTTTTAAAACAAAGATCCATTTTTACTGTACCTTTTACTCATTTGCAGGAAGTAAAGAAAGGTGTGTTTTTCATCTTTAATTGGTTAAGAATGATTATGTTCTGTTTTCTAACTGAGTTAATGTCTGTCTGTAGGGCCTCCATTCGTCAAAGATCGGAATCACAACTATCCAATGTGATCCCAGAGTCCTCGGTACCAATAGCTGGAGAACTAGGTCCCAGGTCATATTCTGAAACCTACATTTCTCGAGAAGCCAAGAAACAGGTTAAAGATTGCAAAAATCTTTCTTTCTCATGTTTTACTTTCCAAACACATTTATAATATTTAGGAATACACCAATATGGAGGAGAAATACTAAATATCTTGTTCTGATGAAGAAAAATATAAATATCTGATCACTTTACTCTTTTTGCATTTTAGAACTGCCACAGTTAAACCAAACAAAATGTTTACTTTTACATTTTGCATTTACCTTCGCTTCATTTAGCAAGCATAAGTCTAATCTAAAGCAGATTACAGTAACAGGTGCACATAATGTCGGGAGCCTTGTTTAGGCACTCTTATTGACATTTTACATCTATCTAATTCTGTTGCAGTAGCACTCCCAGTCTTACTGATATAGTGTACCATCCCTGCATGGACAGTGGATGGAACCCTGCTCTAATGTGTGTTGGTGTTATGCATCATGCTGTACATTTAAGTTTTACAGAAGGAAATTTCCACCACAAGTGATTACAAGTCACAGCGTGGGTCTAAAAATTATTAATTGTTAGTCCCATATCAGACAATGATAACAATAATCAGCCCCTGATATGTACAATGCACCCCATAATAATAACTAAAAAAACAGTTATTTGAACTTTTATCCTCAATTCTGATGATACAGTTTGCTTTACTGTTTTGTGTGCAGGACATTTCTGAAGACGAGAAAGAAGTGGTTGAACCAGCTCCCGTGGCTCGTATACTGAAGTACAACAGCCCCGAATGGCCCTACATGATCATGGGTTCTATTGGAGCAGCTGTGAATGGAGGAGTCAATCCAGTGTACTCACTACTTTTTAGCCAAATCCTAGCGGTAAGCTTACATACCAAAGACTGCTCTTAATCAGAATCAGAAAATGTTACTGATCCTAGAGAACATTGCTTATGTAATGACAGCATAGACACAAACACAAGTCTAAATAAAAATCTAAAAAAAAAAATTATTATGAGAATACCCTATGAAATGCTGGGTAGAAATACTATAGATAAGACAGCTGAGAGAAATCTACATCATTGTACTTAGTAGAGAGGAATTTTAACATTTTCATTTTCTTCCCCACATCTAGACATTCTCCATGCAGGACCCTGTTGCCCAGAGGAACGAGATCAATGGAATTTGCTTGTTTTTTGTCCTTGTTGGACTGATCTCCTTTTTCACTCAAATGCTACAGGTAAGCAGTTTTCTCTCAAGCCACTGGCTCAGTGCTTTTGCTTTTTTACCATAACATTTTTATTTTTTCAGTTAATGTGCCACCAGTTATTTCCACACTACATGTCATGCAGCGCTGACAAACAGTTCAATGACCTTAGAGGCCTTTGGCCTATATTGTGCACTTGATAAGCATATGTGCCTCAAGGGTGTTTTGGGTTGCAGTACTAGGGCTTTGTGTAAAGCTATAGAGCTTGGTGTCTCTCTATATTGGCCAAGATGGATGAGCCACTCAGGGCTATATGAATATATTATATAAAAGAATTAACTACCAAGTGCCATTCAGCTTTACAGTTAGAAAAACCCACCCATGTAACTGACTCTCCCTCGAGTGTATTTTGTGCTCATTTTTCCATCCATTATACTTGTTCCTCACACTCCTGACTGATGTTTCTTGCTCAGGGTTATTCTTTTTCGAAGTCTGGAGAGTTGCTGACCCGTAGATTGAGGCGTCTAGGTTTCCAGGCAATGTTAGGTCAGGAGATCGGCTGGTTTGATGACCACAGAAACAGCCCTGGAGCTCTGACCACAAGACTGGCCACAGATGCTTCACAAGTCCAGGGAGTAAGTTTCATCAAGACTGGATCTCCCACTAAGGTTAATTGGGTTTCACAGCAAAGTTAACTACCTTTGATCTTTTGTAGGCCACAGGCTCACAGATCGGAATGATTGTGAACTCGCTCACCAACATTGGTGTAGCCATCATCATCTCCTTCTACTTCAGCTGGAAACTCAGCCTTGTCATCATGTGCTTTCTGCCCTTCCTCGCCCTTTCCGGAGGCTTCCAGGCCAAGATGCTCACAGGCTTTGCAAAGCAAGACAAACAAGCCATGGAAGCGGCCGGGCAGGTAGCGTCAGAAGCAGTTTAATGCACCCTTAGGTACTTTAAGTGTAGTCAGTAACCCAAAGCACAATGTGCACAACATAATGTCACCTCAATATTTTTGGCCTTGAGTTTTCACAACAGTTACTTATTTTAGTGTGCAGGGTTGCTTCATGATATTTGGTTCTTTAGTTCTGAACAGGGGGTAAATTATTGCACCTCTGTATGGCTAAAATGTACAAAAGTTGGTTACATAAATTTAAACAGGAGTAACAGACCTATGATTTTTGAAGGTAACAACATTGAAACTACCTAAGCACACATGTAATGAGTTTGCCAACTAGAGTACATAAAGTAAAAGTGACTATTCTGACATATGTGAACACATCACATCGTAAAATACTTCCTCTGCATTTAACCCATACCTTTAAGCCCAGGGAGCAGTGTGTGGGGACGGTACCCTGTTCAGGGTACCTCAGAGGTGCCTAGTGGCATTGGGAATCAAACCCATGACTTTCTGATCGCAGGGCGAATGCCCTAATCACTAGGCCACCAGCGAGCCTCAATAACTTGAAAGCTGATGAAGCCAACTTTGGAATGTATTTAAGGCAAGAGTATGAAACTGATTTTAGTCAGATCTGTTTGAAATACCCTCTTGTTGAGTCACTATTGTTGGCAGATATCTGGTGAGGCACTGAACAACATTCGCACCATCGCTGGCCTGGGTAAGGAGCGCAGGTTTGTGGAGATGTATGACGCTCAGTTGGAGGCTCCATACCAAGCTGCTCTGAAGAAGGCAAATGTTTACGGTGCCTGTTATGGCTTTGCCCAGTGTGTGGTCTTCATGGCAAACTCTGCGTCCTATCGGTTTGGAGGATACTTGGTCCGGCAAGAGGGTCTCCACTTCAGTTTAGTTTTCAGGTAAATCTGAGTGTTTCTGAGCTCAGGTTTTCTCTCAGGAAACTGCAGGAACATACAGTCATATGCTAATTCTGGCACGCCTGCTCAAATGACAAGTTTCATTTATTATTTAATGTGGTGCGCAATACAGTTTTTGTACTCTTGCTGAAATGTTACTTTCAGCAAACAAATGTAAATTATAGACAAAAATGTGCAAAAAAAGCCCTTACTTTCACTTTTGAATTAACAACAGTATTTGATGTGGAGTATTCAAATGCTTCAAACCCTACAAGTCAAAAGTATGGATGTTTGTTTCAAAATATTGTTTTACAGCGACATTCTCAACAGTCTCTCATATGCATCAGTTTTTAGTTATTTACAAATGTATACAGTTATTTAACACACCTGAAGTTCAGCAGTACCTGATTGTAAAAATCAAGTGGATGTGGTTAGGATTGTGATAAAATTCTGCAAAATCATTAACAGAAGCAAAACTAAAAGTGTTAGCTGTACACCACTGATGTACAATTGGTCTGCTAGATCTTGAAAAGAATAAAATTGTTAAAGAAATTTTCCCAAAAAGGGACTTTGTTAAACACTAATAAAAGGAAGCTCACCACGAGATGTAATAAAATAAAAAAAGAACGAAACAAAAATCACAGCAGTTAGAGAAAAGTCTAATAGAGGAGTTGTTCAAAGTTCTGAGACTTAAAAAGCAGTTTATATCTGGTTCCTAAGGCAGTGATTCTGTGACATCCTTGTTTGTGGTTAATTGTTAAAGCAAAGGCTGCAAACAATCTAATGTCAAACAGTGTGCTAATATAGAAGGGGAGGATTCCGTCTTCTTCGTTCCCAGATGCTTTGAGCCGGGTCACCCTGTCCTTTCACATCTGGAGTTTCCTGTAAACAAAGATGGCAGGATTCCCCCCAATCTCCTTTCCTTCTGGTTATTCTAAGCTTATTAAAGATATAGAGAAGACAGTTCCTTCAGAGTAAACATATATATAGTCAGGTTTGCATAGCGAACTTCTGTGTACTTTCCCAAAGTTTTACTTCGAACAAGTTACACAGTTAATGATTACAATGATTATATGTATGCTCGAACCCGCTAATATATGTGAACTCGTTAATGAAAATAATGCTTGAATATGCATGAATGATATTTAAATATGTAGGAAACTTTAATAAGAATAATATTTTTCCAACAAAATGTTCATGTTTATTTTTTACAAATCAGTGTAGAAAGCTCTCTTTCTCTCATGATAGGGTCATTTCTGCCATTGTGACCAGTGGAACTGCCTTGGGCAGAGCCTCCTCATACACACCTGACTACGCCAAAGCCAAGATCTCTGCAGCTCGGTTCTTCCAGTTGCTCGACCGCATTCCTAAAATCAATGTCTACAGTGACAAAGGAGACAAATGGGTGAATTAGATTGTGATTTTTTAAACCATTAAATACATTCAGTAGTCCTAAACAGAAAAACGCCATTGGTAAAAAAATGAATAAACAAATAAAGAAAACACTGGGTTCCGTGCTCTTAAAGCAGTTCTTTCTTTATGTCTTCATCCCTCTGTATTTACAGGCTGATTTTAAAGGACATATTGAGTTTATAGACTGTAAGTTCACCTACCCAAGTCGGCCAGATATCCAGGTGTTAAATGGCCTTAACGTGGGTGTGAGGCAAGGTCAGACTCTGGCCTTTGTGGGCAGCAGTGGCTGTGGCAAGAGTACTAGTGTTCAGCTTCTGGAGCGGTTTTATGACCCAGACTTTGGAAAAGTGGTAAGAAGCTGTTAACACTATAATACTCATAACACACAAATGTTTTAGAACAGACTGGATATACAGTGCTTGTTACTGGAGGTTTGGCTGTTGCTCTTGCTGTTTTTAGAAATGACTGAGCTTTTGTTTTTGCTTTGTTATCCAGTTGATTGATGGACATGAGTCCACCCGCATCAATGTTTCATTCTTGCGTTCCAAGATTGGAATTGTTTCCCAAGAGCCAATTCTGTTCGACTGCAGCATTATAGAGAACATCCGCTATGGAGACAACCAGAGGCAACTCAGTATGGACGATGTCATCTCTGCAGCCAAGAAGGCCCAACTCCATGACTTTGTCATGTCTCTTCCTGAGGTAACACCTGCTTTTTTTTAAAAAATGGGGATTGATTTCATAAAAATGATGGAAGTTGAACTAATGGAATGGTTTCTTCTGAAATGAACAAATCAGTTACCAATGCAAATATTTAATAAACCACTTTTTTACTAAACAACACATCTATGATGATTTTGGGCAAGCATTGACATAAAAACTATTTTAATCAAATTATTAATTCTTTTATAAAAGTAATTAACACAATAATAACATAATACAGTATGGGAAACATATACATCAACAAAATACAGTGAAGAAAATAGTGCGATCTGGCACATAACTAGGAACTGTGTGTTTATTAGAATAATGCATTACTGGTCTTGTTTATTTGTATTTGACGAAGTGAGGCGTGAGAAACAATAAAAGATTATTCCTGTTGTAACTGTGTTTTTGTGGTACTACTGTGTATTTTTTCTTATGAAAGTCAGAAAAACAGGGGGTGTTAAATGTTTCTTGTAAGTGCAGCCATGACCTTCCTGGTTTTGTTTTCGTCTTTGCAGAAATATGAGACTAATGTGGGCTCTCAAGGTTCCCAGCTGTCGCGGGGTCAAAAGCAGCGCATTGCCATTGCCAGGGCAATCATACGTGACCCCAAAATACTCCTGTTAGATGAAGCTACATCAGCACTGGACACAGAGAGTGAGAAGGTGAGATAAGAGCAAGGCAGAGAGATGAAAAGGACTGCTGTAAAATACTGTGCAAATGTCTAAACACCTATGCAAATTCTTTTTTCTCACTGTGTGAAAACGTGTCTTTCTGCTAGCAAAGTTAGAATACAAACAAACAAACAATAAAGCAGTAAAAGCTGTTTTGTTTCTTTAAACGTAGTTGATATTTTGTGAGCTGGTGAGAAGAGCACAGGTTTGGTTCAGCCATTGTTTGAACTTGTGAAAATTCATCACCAGCTGATTGATTGAAACCAGGTTTCTGATGGAAACTACAAGTAATACTGGGCTCCCAATGAACACATTGATAAACTGCACATAAAATCACTACTGTATAATGTTCTATGTATTTATTCATTTTAGTTGTATTTAGTGTATTTAGTAATACTGATGTGAAAAAAACACTCACTGCTTAGTTTTAAGTATTATTTTGCACAGTCCTGTGCATTTTATGTACTTTACAAATTCATTCTCTTTTTTAATCAGACTGTACAGGAAGCTTTGGATAAAGCGAGGGAAGGCCGAACCTGCATCGTCATCGCCCATCGTCTCTCTACTATTCAGAACTCTGACATCATAGCGGTGATGTCACGTGGATATGTGATCGAGAAAGGCACGCATGATCAACTCATGGCCATGAAGGGAGCTTATTACAAACTGGTCACAACTGGAGCACCCATCAGCTAACTGTGTGTTACCATGTTCCAACCAGTGTCTAATGATACCCGAATGGTTAAATGAAAATGCTGATGAAACTAATTCTTAGGCTTAAAACCTGCCCATTAGGAATTAAGACACTGATGTGCTGGCAAATTAACTTATAAATGACATATCTGTTAGAAATAGAATTAATCTACACTGCGGTAGACTGACGGCCTGTGTAGGGTCTTTGTCTGCCTTTGAAAACTGCGATGATTCTGCGGCTCGGATGATGAAAGAATGAACAAATTAATTAATTACTTATTACTTATTTACCAATCACTGTTGTTTTTAATAACACATTGTACAGTCTGCTGTTATGGTTTTACAGAAGTAAAAAAGTATATCATGTTTGCTATCACAATTCATCTTGTAAAGTGATCTGTATTGTTAAGAATAAGGCACAGTAAAAGTATTCCATTACATGTGCTGAAAATTAAATAAAACATCTCACAAGAGGAACAGTGATCTGGAGAACCTTCTATTTACATTTACATTCTTCTATGATACCACTTGTAAAAATTCTATTATCAGAATCAGTATTCAGTGGTTTACAGTGAAATACAGTGATGTTTACAGTGAAATACAGTTAAAGTTATAATCATAGCTGCATTCTGCTTAGCCTTTCTGCTCATAAATAATTCTGAAAGGTTCTGTACATTCAGTTTTGTTCGGTATGAAATCAAACTAGAAAAACATTGCTATTCCTAAAGATAGAAAAAAATTAACTAAAAAAGTTAATGTGGTTAACAGGTTTAGGTTCACACTTGATTACTTTAATTGAAGTAAACAAATAATTGTGAGGAAAGTAATTAACCAAGAGATCATTCCTGGAAATTATGATACATTATATAACCGAAGCATGTTCCCATTTTATTTCACTGAACTCAAGTGGTCATCCTTTTTCAATGGGTTATAAACATGAGGAGAGGCCAGTCATTCTTCAGTGTGGTAAAAACAGAAGCAAACTAGTTTTCTGGGACACCAGTACAGGTGAATGTGCATTTAGAAACAAAAAATAAACAGCAAGAACCGGCATGATTTGAGGTTTGCAAAGGAGTTGCATTTTAGGGTCACCAAGTCTCATAAAAATGTTAATTCCCCCACCATATAAAAGATCTGCAAAGCTTTGGAAGCTGTTGTCCTCCAATTGCATTGAGAACACTTAGGATATATGACATCATGGGCTTAAATGAAAATCTGGCAGCCTCTGCCACAAAGCTACAAGTGACACCTTGTAGATCTTTACATATTCTGTATTGAGGATTTGTCTTAGATTCCTTGTTTGGTATTCTCATGGTTGTTGTCACGCTGGCAATAAGATGTTATACAAAGTCCTAAATACATAGTGCCAATCACTGTGACACATGTAGCTTGGCTATAAGGGGTTTCTTTGACTACATGATTTCCCTCATTTTAGTGGGGGATTGACCCCATTGCCCAGTTTTCATTACTCCCTCAATCTCAACAAACATCTCTTTTATTATCACCGATGACCAAATGAGAAGGGAGAAGATATCACTCCATTTCAAATACAGCATGCAAACTGAATAATCAGGTTGTGGGAATTAATGGCTATTTCCATAAAATACTTTATTTGGGTAAGACTCAAAAAGCTATAAAGTTAAATTTTCAACCAGGCTGAACAGTAGCAGTTCCAGTAAATTAATAGACTAAAACAATAGTAAGAAAACAAGTTAAAACTTTTATCATGATATACATGCACCTTAAAATGCAATAGAAATGTCAGCCCAAGAAGGAGTAAACACCAGGAAAGCATCTAGACATAAAAAACAAATCAATAGTAAAACAAACAAAAGTTGTCTATGTCTGGGGTACCCAAGTTTTGCAATTTTGTGTTTAACATAGTAACTTTTATCCACTGCTACTAATGGCTAATTTCAGTCTGATTCCAATTCCAAAACGTAACTATGACTGCTGTTTCGTGTAGGCAGCTCAAAATGTCCACTCTGGCGGACCAGTTTGTCTATCAATCTCCCTGCATCCTCAAAAAAAGTCTGAGTTGTGCCGATATTTTGGGCCGCTGTGATCCTCGCTACAATTGCACTGACGATTCCTGGCGACTGGCAGTGGTTGTGGACCACCCTATGCCTAACCTTTTTCTTAGGTTCTGTTATTAAGAATCCCGCTTTTACTGGAGGACCCAGGATGGTGGCCCGCTCCTTCACATTGTGCCGTAAATACCCAGTGTAGAGCTGGATGACTCTTCCCAACCCTGTTCTGTAGGAGAGGCGAAGAGACTCAGCAGAGCCTTTTGGAACAGAGCATAAACGGATACCATGGATCCTTATGTGTAGATGAATGGCTGCCCCGTTGATCCACTGCTTGATGGAAGCAGTATTGAAATGATGGTCAATGGTAATATTTTCATAAAGTTCAATAAGCGCATGCTTGAGCTTTTGGTCGTAGATCTCAGTAATTTCTGCCATCCCTTCACTGTCATGCACCATCCGAGGTACAAGTGTCAAATACTCACGGGCGATGTTGGGGATCTCAGAAGAGTTGTCAGGTCCAAAAATCCTCTGGTATGGACTGGTGGGCTCACCACTGGTTCGACCAGTCATGCTGGCAGCAAGAGTCTCCAAAAGGAAAGACAGAGCAAGAGCCACAACCCCCACACCTCCATAAGATATCTTCGTGCTCTGTCCAAAAGTAGAGGTCAGGTTGTTATCTAACACAACCAGTTGGTCCCTTGAGAGATGCCGTTGAATAGCAGAATACTGGAGGTTGAGGGCAATGCTGGAGTTCAGAGAGAGGTAATTAGACAGTGTACTGTCAAGGGTAATATCAGGAATTATTCCACCTGCTTGACCAGCCCAGAAGATACTATCTATTGTTTCAGGAGATGGACTACAAGTATTATTTCCCATGCTTAGTATGTAGCCTCCCTTACTGCTTTAGCAAGTCCTTACCCAGGACGTGAACCATTTAAAGCACCTACACCATGTTCTCCTATACAGATGTAGCCAGAGGTTTTGAGCCTGCCAAATGGACACAGCTCTAACGTGTGCGCAGTGTATCAAAGTACATGGTTCAACCCATTTAAAATCAAACAGAGAGCACAAAGTGCAAGTTAAATATTAACTCTTATTGATGGAACACAGTGATTTTAGTGCAACAAACGAAGCACTAGGTCACTTAAAATTCCTGGAGATCTTGATGCTAGAACCAGTGGTCAGTAACCTGAGGAAGTAATTACCAATTCAGTTTTCCCCAGGAGAGCCTACGTCATTGTTCATCCTACTTATATGAAATAATGACAACTCGAAGAACTGTTTTGAAGTCAAAAATGTTCTTCACTATTGTAAACTATTGCACAGTTTTCCAGAGAATAACATGCAATCTGATGGACCATACCCAAGGTTAAACCGCTACAGACCAATTTGGGTGAAAAAGAATGCTTCTCTAATGGGCACTAGCCTGACAAGGAGTGGGGAAAATATGGTGCATTTAATTTTTCTACTATGTGAGTCACTAATACCTACTACAGAACATCACAGATATCTGAACATCCCTGCTGACCAGGTTTACCCCTTCATGGCTATAGGGAAGCCTATAGATACTTGATAATTTAAAATGTTAAAAGGTGTGCTGGCTCTGGTGCATCTCCAGGGTGAGAAATAATGGTCTGCACAGAACAAAACCTTACATCTAATCAAGTGAGACACACTCTGCAATTTAATGCCATTCTGATCTGCTAGTGTAGAGTAATTGCTTCTACATAATTTTATAAAGAGAGTTTCTTATAGCACTCCAGGCATTTGAAACAAACAGCTTCATGAAAAGCTTGAGGACCAACAGGAGAAAACAATACATCTTGGAAAGATGAATGGCAATTGAAACTCCACCATGTGCTTATTTGGGAAATAAACATTGTCAAATTCAATAACCATTTGCTTACATTTTTAATCAGACTTGGTTTGGATCAGATTCAGTGTATTAGCCCACATTGCATAACAACTAGGAAGGAAGTGTAAACGGGTCTTAGAGCCAACACGTTAGGATTTATTACAAAACGCTGATTAGGCTGGCAAACAGGTATAACAACATTAAAAATATATATAAAAGTATTTTTTACAAACCAGCAAGGACCAGAAACCAACAATCCAAATAGTTCTCGAGAAATGGAGGAAGAGGAACATCACTATTGCATATAAAGGTACAAAAACAGTGGTCATCTTCAGAACTCAAGTTCATTGCGGGATAAAACAAAGCAAGAAACGACTGAATTTTACCACTGCTTCATTAGAATGTTTTAAAACGAGGTTCAGGTGCTACAGAGCTAGTTAGGAAAGACCAAACACTTTATATCACAACATAAAAGTGAGCAAGTAAACATTAAAATAAACATGTTGGATAATGTAAAAGATATTACGATCATACCCACTGCAAGGTTTACGGAAGGTCATAGGCTTAGTTAGATCAGACCAAGAGACACATATTGCACTGAGAATACCATGTGAGCATTTGTTGTGTGCTCACCATTAATTACATGCAGCATGCAAATATCAGAAGGTCTCAAAATTAGCCTTTAAGTTTAACTGCTGACAAACATGGAATGCATTACAGGCCAAAGTAGCACCAAATATAGTAGGAATATGCAGTTGTACTAAAACAGTATAACAGAGACTCCAAAGTACCAAAATTAAAAAAGTTTTGTTGACCTTTCATAGAACGTGTTCCATCTCCATTTTTTAATAATCCAACAACTAATTAGTAAATAAACATTAGCATATGCAGTCAACATTAGTACCATGCAATGAAAATACTGTCCTTTGGGATTCTTGAAGAGAACTGTGAAAGAGAAACCCTTCTCTTCTTTGAAAATACAAGGCATATTCCCCCAAATCAGAAAATAACCTAGTAGCCTTTTAAAAGGTCTCTGTTCAACACAAAGAGCAACATCCAGTTCTAAGCTAAGACTATTTGTAAGATTGCGCCACATAACGGCTTTCCTTCCAACACTGAGCCATTACAGTAAGTTTCAGGGCTCCTTCTTTGTGCATTGCTCCCACTGTGTTGTTTCACACATAGTGAACATTCAGAAGGTATGGGCAAGTTAAAAACATACATGGTGCATACACATTGAGCCTTTACTCAGTATAAATTCAAGTTGATTAAAAAAATGTAAACATTGCCTTATACAAAAGGTAGTTATATAACTCATGGAAAACAGACAATATGGCTTACAAACCACATTATATTCAATGCATAAATTAAGCATATCATAGTACCTTAAAAAAAGTGGGATGTCAAGAGATTTGCAACTGCAATGGAGTTTCTTGTAGGGTGTTTTAAATACAGTTAAATAAAGATGCAGTATGGATGAATACTTCATATTTTGAAGAGATGCCTTGCTTTTTAAATGCTATAAATGTAACGGACATGAGAAACCCTTGAACACCCCAGTTAGAAGTGCAACTTGAAGCTCAACCTTGTAAATGTTTTGCAGTATTCCAGTCAGCATAGTTAAGCCTGTAATATAGTTAGATCAAGTTAAAAAAAGATTTAAAAAAAAAATTGGTCAAATGGTTAAAACTCATCAAGTTTAACTTTGCCGCACCACAATATCCAGTGAGCAGAACTCCATACAAACAACATCTGTTAGTAATATGCCTTATAACATTTGCAAATGCCAAGTGAACAGTGAAATCTTTACAGCCAAAAAACCTGAGCCAAAAAAACACTTACATAATCAACGTGTGGCCAGATGGTGCATAATGAAGTGTATCTTGTGAAAACTACAACGAAACTAATACAATAAAATTGGTGCATGACACCGTCAAAACACCCTAGATTAGCTGGATATGAGCAGAAATACTGACTGGAATGTGCTTAGGTTAAAACTAACTGATGAATTACCTGTTTGTTTAGCCCTCGCACAATCGTTATGACTCTTCTTCTCCCACCCAGCCAAGGGGCTGTCTGCCATGGTAGCTACTCTCTGCACAAACATTTTTCCTGAAAATACATTTTCATAAAAAACTCCAAACTCTGGAAGGTTGAAGACTGCCGGGTTACCCTCAGTTTTCTCTTTTATCATCACTAACACTCCAACACAAATTTTAAAAAAGGCTATAAACATTCCCTGTAAAAATCTAGCTTTGCTTTTTTAATTAAATATACAAAACACTAACTAGCAATCCATCCCAGCTGCAATCTGAACACTCCATGTAGACAAGCTATCAGCAAAACTACAAAGAGGTGGGTGGAAACCACTTGCTTGTCTACACTTGAGTGTAGCTAAGGATTTTCAAACAGACATCAATATTTCTGCCCAGTCATTTCTCTTTGGGGTTTCCCTTCCTTGGACTTGTGTTTGAGGCCTCAGAATTAGCTGTGCACTTGGATGCTGCTGATGAAATGTCTGACGCCTTTTTGGAAGAGCAACCATTATCTGGCCCTTCTTTGCAATCTGTCTGCGAGTCCTCTGTCGTATTCACCTCTGAGCTTTTCTCCTCATCCTCATCATCTGAACATGGCTGCCAATCCTCCAGTTCTTCACTCTCTGACCCTTGTACGGCAATCTGGGGCACCAGAGGAACTCTCCTGATCACACACTCTTCTCTGGACTGCGAGTCTGCCACCACCCACGCAGCCCTGTACTTTGGGCGTGCACCAGTGGCTGGTGTGGAAGTTAGGGCAGTTGCTGTAGGGGTCTGGCCAGCTCTCTGGTCGTCTGGCTCATCAAAACTCACTTCTTGGACAGCCTCTTGCTTTTTGAAAGAATCCCGGCGCTCAGATAGATTCAACTTCCGCATCACCACAATCTGCTCCATGCGCTCTCCTGGCCAGTCACGCAGCTTCTGTCCACCCAGTCTGACGTGGTCACTTGAATAAGACACATCTGCCTCCACATCTCCCCCGACATCTACCTCGCAGTGAGGGACCTCGAGAGTATGTCTGCGTGAGGCGTGGGCCTTTTTGTCTCCATGGAAGACCCCAGAGAGCTTCTCAGCAGACTGGACTCTCTTCAGAAGCGGTGAGACAGGGTGCTCTGTGCTACGGGGACGAACCCCGTGACGGACAATGGTTGGTGGGGACAGTGTCTTCCCATGAAAGGAGTGAAGAGTCTTTGTGATACTGGGTAAGGGGGAAGGTGAGTGCTGGGGAGACAAGGCCTGGGGTGAGGATGTGCAGGCCAGTGGAGATGGAGGGATACTGCTGGTGGACTTCCTCCGGCCTACTTTAGTGTAGCGCTGGGCACTCAGTTTTGGACCGAGGCCATGCAGGGAGCTCGGCCGCATCTGGACTGCTGGGGAGCTTGGGGAGCTGGAGCATGGAGAGGCATTCTGGGGGAGGTTTGCATCTATATGGGGATATTTATATATGGCAGTCAAACAACAACAAGATCAAGAAACTCTCTGAAGTTGTACTCATCTAAGGTTCTTATCAGTGAATGAGTGCTGTTTATTTTCTTTTTAAACATCATCATTATGTCCAACAGTGAAAGACCTGGGGGACATCTAAAAAGAAGTTCTTAATCCTGCTTCTGAAATAAACCTGCCCTGTACAGCCTCACATATAATCTCATAAAATGCTGTTAATAAGCTGATTAATTAGACAAATCACGTTGGGTGCAGGGGAAACTCTAAATGTGCATGGTAAGGAGTAAATAAATGAGGATTTAAAACAAATCAATGCCTATGTAGAACAGGTGATATATTATATATTTATTTAAATACAAAAAGAGGCACTAAACTTTTCTAAGCACGTGCTTGGAGTTAGTTCTTCCATTACAGAAGAAAATAGAAATCAATGAAAAGAGAAGGAGAATCAAAGCAAGCGTGTAAAGAGTTTACCAGCGCTGTGGTCTGGGACAGGACTGCGGCAGGGTGTGGAGGGACCAGGGGATAAGCTGTGTGTGGGGGAGCCAGGCAGGCTTTCGCTGGAGGATACAGATTGATGAAGGCCAGAGGAGAAGCTGCGGCTGCTGTGCATCACAGTGCTCTGCTTAGACAACTTCTTCAGCACACTTCGCCGTCTGGGGTAGGAAACAACACAGCTTTATCAGGTCTCCACATGTGTTGTCCATCCTAACACTAGTCATTAGTCCTTCAAATAAGGTTTGAAGATTAGCAAATGAAACTATGATTATTAGGAGATTAGTGAAGCTTCCATTACCGGTCCTGATTGTCTTTTCTCTTGCTCCTTTTGCTTCTGCGAGCCATCTTGCCCTTGTAGCTTGTTTTGCGTGCTGGCCCAATTTTTATGGTTGTATCCTCAAGGGCAGTTGTCTGCAGAGCCACTTTGTTACCGCTCTGTAAAGCAGTAATGTTGATTGTTCAAAATGTCCATTCAAAGCAGACAGAAATCACAAAAAACTGTCACATGTATATGCATCAGTCCAGCTATTCGGGATTGCTTCTATGTTTTACCTTGAGAAGCAGCTCCATCATCTCAGTGTGCACCAGGCCCTGCACTGACTCGCCATTGACATGGGTGATCAGGTCTCCTGCTCTCAGGCCGGCCTCATGTGCAGGACTGCCATCTTCAACACCCTGTTCAAAAAGTTTCCAAATCAATTTTAAATCATCAAATCACTACAAATCAATGCTATTACATTGTTCAACAAGCTAGATGAGATGGAAAGCAGTCCAGCCAGACAATTTAAACAGCAAAAACAAGTCCAACAGGAAAGTCAGGAGAGTTAGGTGCTAGTGATTTTTATATACAGTAACGCCGCACCTAAAAATGCCAAATTTTAACCTCAAGTTTAATTAATTACCCTTAAAGAAAATGCCATGGTAAACTAATATTTGCCACTTTTAATTTAAATTCCCCGCCGAGATATGCAACTCGGAAGCTCGCAGGACAAAAGTATTGGGACACTGTGGCGAGGTGAATGGTTTTCAAAGAATAAACCCTGATCTACTCAGGCTAAAGATACAAATAAGTGTCATTGGAAAGGTCTCTTGGAGATCAATCGAACTGTCTGAGTCCTTGCACCGCAGAGAAATCATCGCATGGGGGCTCAACCTTGGTATGGAATTCAGGAGAAAAAAGGCACAGGACATTTGCAGTATCCACGTTATTGTAGGGAGTTTGATTCAGCGTGTAACTGAATCCACGACTCCTGATCTGCATAAAACAGGTGTGTGTGTGTGTGTGTGTGTGTGTGTGTGTGTTACTGTATTGGCCTTTACATATGTTTCACCATCATGATTGTGAACGTATGCATTCAAGCCCTTGGCCGATAAGTTGCTCACCGAGACCATGTGGTGGATGGTATAGATATCACTGTTGCCCATATACACACGGATGGTCTGGAGAGTGAATCCGTACTTCTTGCCTGAGCTGTGAATGAAAATGGGTGGGCGAAGGCAGCTGATGCTAAGGGACAGGTCTCTATTAGGGGAGGAATCTCGGGAGGAAGGGTTTGAGGAGATGGAGTGTGGGGAAATGGGGCTGGGCTGAAGACCTCCACTCGTATCATCTGAACAGGAGGGAAATAAAGTGACAGAAACTGTTAGGAGTACATTTAAATGTCAAGTGTACTACTTAGTTCACTAAAAGTACTGGGAAACCCAGTCGGGTTCTTTTTAATGAACAAATGTAATAATTAAGGTTAAAGTCATGCTTATTGGTTTCTCACCAGGAGTAATGATGAGGGACAGCGTTGATATGGAGGCAGATTTCGGCACTTTGCCCCCTGGAGAGAGACGCTGTCTGTCAGGGGTCTCGAGTTGGTTGCCAAAGCAGCGTGGACTGCTATGTTCCCTTGGAGATGAGTGCTTTGTTCCTGTACTGTTGCTACGCAGTCTTATCCGCCGCAAGTTGGACACAACTACCTCTGCTACAAAGTAAATTTAAAAAATGGTGTTCCAGTCAGCATAAAGACTAATACATGTGAGTAAACACCATTACAGCACTATTTTCATTCAGTGATTAAATGTAATCTGCCCAAAATCATTTTCTAATTATGCATTAATACTTCAAAGCAATGCTATAGTCTGATTTAAACCAACCCTATGATTCTCTGGCTCTTAACTTTAAGGCCACATCCATGGGTATTTGTGAAAACTGAGATTTTCGGTTTTTCTTAAAAAAATTGCATCCACACAAGCAAAAACATCTCCGCCCACACAAAAATCGAAAAGAAAAAAAAAATTAACAAAAGCATGCCAAGGCAGCAGGTATATAACCTTAAAGTGTATAGGATTGGTGACCAGTCAGAAGCCTTGGAGGAGGGGGAGGTGTCATTACCAGACCCCAGAGTAGTGACATACACTCATATTAAAAGAGCTTTCAAGATATTAATCACCAAACCAACTTCCCTAACGCTAGGTAGCTCAGAATCCCAAGCCTGTGCAGAAGGACACAGTAGCACATCTCAGTGGCCAGAATGTTTAGACAGCACAGAGTTAAAGTCTGAGTTAAAGATTCATCAGCGTTTAATTCAACACCTCCAGTACAAAAAGGTCAGAACTCCTAACGAGGTTCAGAGCAGTTAGTACTGTGTAAGAAAATGGAATGTATACCCAGTGCATACTGTGACATCCCTGGAGTGGCACATAGTATGACACGAAACTGTCCGTTTTTCAAAAGATTTGTTTTTCTTGTCCACATGTAAACACAGAAAATCAGAGTGCTTACCTTCATCATCAGTGGATAACGCAAACCGTGGCATGGCCTCCAGGCTGTGTGTGCTGCTCACCACCAGAGGGCTGATGCATCTGTCGGACTGGGATGAGCTGGACGAGGCTCGTGGGCGCAAGCTAATACAAAGTGACATAAAAAAGGGAACAGGTTGAATTGTCTGGTTAATTCTAAACCTGCTTCACACACAGACTACAACGTAGGATGCAAACTCAAGACTCAACTCTAGGAACTTTAATTCAAGTGACTAGTGTTTGTGTGACAAAGTTACTAGTAGGGGTGCCCCGAATAACAAAAATTTTTCGTCTGAAAGTGCATTTTTTTTACGCAACAGCAACAAAGATGCAATCAATAGCCACAACCTACAGCGGCAGATTAGATTAGAGTCAACATGTCTGCCGTGTGGCGCATTTAGATTGATCTAAGAAAGACACGTGGAAATCTGTTTCTAAAGTGCGCAATTCCGCAATTTCAAGAGGGGGTGCATCCACAAAGACTTTCCTAAAGTCGGGATTAATTTATCATATGAAATCAAAACATCCCAAACGAGTACAAAATAGGGAAGATCCATTCAAGCACACCCACTCAGTCGGTGTTTCTGAAAAGGCAAGAAAGTTTTCCAGTGATTCCGGTAAATATATGGGCTGCCAGTCTTTGATTTCAAGTGCATTAAAAACTGATGAAAGATAAACAACATTCTCTGTAGGCCTTTAAAAAATAGTGTATTAAAACACTTATTTTATGAGAGAAAATATTTAATTGTATAATATTTCAGCTATCTTTTAGGCTATTCATGAATGGGGCCAAGTAAATATTTAATTCCAAATTTTATAGTAAATGGTGCATTGTTTGAATGCTAACTAAATACTTGCATAGTTTTGTAACAGATTAATTCTTATAATAATGTAATAATAATTAG
>JBBPDH010000036.1:13135146-13145263 GCA_037974565.1 Clupeocharax schoutedeni | reverse complement strand
CTTTCATTTCATTTTAAACAGTTTAATACATCACCCTTAAAGAAAATGTAAAGATAAACCCGAGGTTTAAATACAGAAAAGTCACGAGAGACAGAGAGAGAGATACAGACAAAGAGAGAGAGATACACAGAAAGATAGAGAGACGTGTGCTCCGGAAAAGTCACGAATGAGGGACAGAGAGAGACACACGCTCCGGATCCGTGCACTCCAGAACAAGAGAGAGAGATACAGAGAAAGATAGAGAGACTCGCGCTCCGGAAAAGACACGGGAGAGAGCGCTAGAGAGCGAGCAAGGGTTGTTTGCCCTTTCATGCGAACTGAATTTCTTTCCGTTTTCTTCAAAGGCACAGCTTCTAGTAATGCAAGGATATCGTCACGGTCTCGCGAGACCAGACGCAAATCTGATCTCGCGAGATCTCGTACCATGAGATCTCGTCACACCCCTAATATAAATGCATACACAAATAACATTTAAAATAAACTAATATTTAATTTGATATATACCTTAGGAAATCTTTCTTTGTAAACATGGTTCATCATCACAGTTTCGTTGTCAAATGAGCCACTTGTTCTTCCAGGACTGTAAAAGAAAATAGGAATTTATTGTATCAATATGTTCGAACAGTTCCCTAAAATGTATAAGCATTTGTATGGCTCAAGTGATGTGCCATAATTGTTTGATGTAAAAGAAAAATATTTCACTACACTACAACACTGAATGTACTACATAGTAATGGCGCACTTAATTCGCTATAACGACCTAATTGTAGTGTATGGCAGTTGCACTCAAGAGTAGGTAGCATTAGGAGTGTGTATATCTGCGTGGTAAGCTGTGCGTGGGAGAGAATCTAATCTACAGAGACCTGCTGAATCCTTAAAAACAGTGAGCTACACTGTGAGCTCCTCACTACTCACTAGGCTCTTTTACACCACACAGTAACAAAGCATTAGCACAGACTTTCACCACTAACAACGTCTGTATTTCGAATTATCGCGTACTACACATTTCAATCCAGTTCTATTTTGTTAATATGAGGCTTTCACTGTAATACTGATGTACTTCATTACGTAGTATAAATTTGATGCATTCAAAACATTCAAAATAAAAAGCATTTATGTCTGACGTATCGAACTCAAACAGTGAAGATGGATTCAATGTAAAACCAGTATGTTTATGTTTGAGGCTGAAAAGATTACCTAAGACTACGGGACCGTGGGCGTATGAACGATGAGGGTCGGCCATCCTCATCAGTCATGCTCTCAGAACTACGGAAGTGTTTAAACAGGAAGTGGAGCTCATCCTGTGTAGGCTGGTATGGAAGCTGGTGCAAGCGTTCTTGGGAAGAGGAAGAGGACTGCAACGAGAGTCATTACACTCTTAGAAAGAGACTCACCTCTGTGTCTTTGACTGATGGAAGGGACTTTGCTTAGTAACCATAGGATCAGATACAATTCATTGAATGTGTTTGGGTTTTCACATATGGTCATAATCCCAATAAAACCCTGTTACAGCCAAATGGAAACGTTATAGGATACAGAAAAGTGACTTTAACTTAAAGCACACTACAGTCAACATTACATTCATCACCACCACAAACACACACAATTTAAAGAGCAGTTGGAAATTTCAAATGGTAAATGAAACCATTAAAGTTGGGGCAGCTGGTAGCCTAGTGGTTAGGGCATTCGCCCTGCAACCAGAAAGTCTGGGTTCGATTACCAAGACCGCTAGGCACAGCTGAGGTACCCGGAGCAAGGTACCATCCCCACACACTGCTCCCCAGGCGCCGTGTGCCTGGCTGCCCCCTGCTTCACTTGGTGAAATGCAGAGGTTGAATTTCGTGCTGTTCACACAGTGTGCTGTGGTGTGTTCACATATGACAAATGGTCACTTTCACATATAAAAAAGTGGTACTCACAGAGACAGTGGAGCTGGGGGGATTGGTGCCATAGCCAGATGATGGAAGAGAGGCCAGTGACCACCTTCTACCTTCCGCTCTGAAAAGTAACAAAACAGCACTTATACATCGGCACAGTTAAAGACAGTACTGAAAATGATCACATCTGACATCAGACATGCATCTCAAATATTGGTCATGTTATCTGTTTTAGTGTTGTGTTATATTCACCAGCTTGTCATAATTAGTGTTGCTCTTATTACTCTTCTGGCAATACTACAATAAGATATATGATCACTCGGCCAACAATGGATATCACAAGGCACGCAAAATACCACACACGGTAAGGCTGTCAGTAAGAACAAATGTCTTATGTAATTATTGTAATAAATAATTTTTCATCTCTACTTCACATAACTTAGATAGCTTGAGAGTTAAATGCTTTGCACAATTTGGATTAAGTCTGGTAACGTGTGAAGCTCAGGTTTTAAGGACATTACATAATCGCTGTCTTTACAAATCTCATGCAAAACATCAGAGTGAAGAAGAGATCTGCTACCTGTCAGCTCGAGCCAGGTGGCTGAGAGGGGGGTGAAGAAAAAGACGGTCAGAATTTAATAAGGTGCACAAAATAGACACAGCTTAACGAATGGTCGTAAGAAAGATGTTCCCTGGGAACACAGTCCGTCAGCCAGCAGATAAATGTTAAACTACTACTTACCTGCGGGCGAAAGGGAAGTTAAGACAGGCAATAGCAGACACATTTCTTGGACTGTCTAAAGGGCTGCTGGCAGCTGGAAGGAAAGCAAAGTAATGAGAAAAAAGCAAGAACTGTGGCATTAATTGACACAGGATTATGTTTAGGAAAGGAGAACTGATCAAGACATTCACTAGTATACTGCAGATGTTTTGTAGCCACCTCAGTGCTCCCCATCTTTCTATATGAGGCAGTACGTAACTTAGCTTTTAAGGTCAATATCTGAACACAGTCTTTTCAAAGACATGGCTAATGCCAGCTTATTCAGTAACATTATGTAGCTGTTCAATACATTTACGGGTTATATAGTTAACAAGTGCATAGACACAATAGCCCAGTCAAAGCTCTACAAACTACAGCCAACTCGTCAAGCCACATAAATAAGATCCTGATCTAGGTGTCTGGCTGTGCAACATTAGGACTTCTGTACAAAAGCTATAAATACAATTTATAACAGTAACTCTCACCTGTGTGGACCGAGAGGGGAGACAGAGGGCGTGTTGGTGATGGTGTCCCAACACCAAGACTCTTCCTATTACTGCTCCTGCAGCTGTGACAAAAGAAACAAACAATATAGCATGGTTAAATGACACAGCATCACAACAAAAACCAACAGGTGCAGTTCTATAACACCATCGTTGCAAATACTCCTAAGCTCTACACATTTAACACAGAACCACTGTGTGAGGGAAACCAGGGTGAAAAGTGAGACATTACAGCTATTTTTCAGCACCCCTACTCAGGAATGCTTATTGCTTGTGAATTAGTGTCATGAAAAAAAAACAATGAACTGGGATAAGATTTAGTTAAGCAAATGACTAGACCATGGGTGTAAGCGTCCTGATTCCATTTGATCACTTATTACGCATTAGTGACCATTAATCGGGACAATCCCATTTTCTAAGCTAAAGTCAAAGAAGACAGTGAGCAATGCTGGCATGTCCTCCTGCAGCACAAACCACATTACAGGCTCTCAAAACAATAGGGCAGTGTCATCTTGCACAGAAAAAAAAACTTCCCTCCGAAGACACACAGACCACAACTTAAGATATTTTACTTACCTTTTGGACCGCTTAAGCATCGCTCCAGTCACGAAATGGGATTTGTTACTTGTTACTCCACTCCAGCAACTTGGGTCAGACATGGTACTGAAACTTATTTCACTGGATAGCTTCTGGGAGTCAAGTGTCTCGTAATATAAACCAGTAACCCAGAGACTCGCTCAGAAGAGCAAGCCCCCCTGCTCTCAACTGCATATGAACCTTAAAAGCAGGCAAAGAGAACCAAAAAAGGCTACGCGTACGTGAACTCCTCTCATCCCCTGCTTTGTTTTAGTTAGCTACCTAGCTAATGTTAGCCACCCTCAGCTAGCTAGCTGGGCGACTGGCACAGCTCCAGCAACAAGCTTCATCTTTTCCGTGGCATTTTCCACTACCATCCAGCCCAGCAGCAACACAAGTCACTTAGTTTCCGCAGACTTCAAGCTGTCTTCCTCACGAGTCCCGTCCATGTCTCACCGTGCCCAGTAGCCCGAAGTTAGCTCTGCTTTGTGTGTGTTGACTCTCAGAGCTCTGTTGTGTTGATTGCCGGGCGATGACGTTGGAACATACCATCCCTCTCTCAAAATAGGGGGAGGCGACAGTCGAGCTAGACCACGTTTCTGATCTCAAAGACACTTGTGTTGCCGAACTGGCACTACCGTTGAACAAAACTCTACCGTTCACAATTTCGGGCTGTGACTATGTGTTTGTTCACTAACATGATGAATCATTCCCCCAAAACACCAAAGTTGCGATCTGAAGAGCACTGACGTCACTCCACACGTGTAAACTAATAAGAATAGAGGTGAGTAATGCAATCACAATCAAATTACTGTACAACTATAGCAAATGGACATGTTTTACTCACGACTAAAGCCACTAAAGGCCAACATGATATGATATATGGTTTCGGTGTCACCAAATGGCTACTTAAGGCTTACAATTTAGCGTCATGACAGATTTACATATTTTGTACTAACCATATACATCCATGGCTCATTTACATTCACAACAATTATCAGACGCTTTTATCCAAAGCGACTTCCACTCTCTAACTATAGGGGACAGTCTCCCTGAAGCAACTTGGGGTTAGGGCTCAGGGACCCAGTGGTGGTGCTGAAGGAAGGATTCGAATCCATGGCAGAGGCAAGTGTGGCTCAAGCTACCTCAACCTCATGGCTCAAGGGACTCATGGGACTAATATGAGCTCAGTAACTCCCATATTTAAATGTTATGACAAATTAAACCATTACTTTGGTCTTGCTGCCATCATGACCTGGTTACTTTATCTTTCAGCAAGTAAAACGGCTGTCTTACCTCCACGGATGAAGGGTTTGTAAAGGGCTGCAAGGACTGCATGGGCTGCATGGGCTCGGGGTGATTGGGCTCTGGTTGGGTGACAAACTGAAAGTCAAGACACGTTCACATGCATTAGTGCTCTGACTAAGTGTATCTGCATCTGTTTTCCTCATTCTCTATTTTTGATGCCAATAGAAAGCTACCCAATTCTGCAGTTACATTACATGAATGTATCACAAATAACATTTGTATAGATACAAAGGAATTTGCACTGTGAAATCTGGGAGCTATCAAATCAGAACAAGTCTATGGACTGTTTCTATTAAACATTTGTATACCATCTTTTTTTCCTAACACTTGGTCAGGGCTTTCATATGGCATGTCAATGGGTGTATTCATTATTAACAGACTGACTTGACTGAAGTGACTGAATGAATGGATGAATGAATGAATGGATGAATCAACAAACAAATGAATTTTTGTGTTTTAGGAAACTTTGTACAAAACAATTACCTCACACAGAATTCTGCATTTGCATTTATAGTATGCAAACAGCCTTAAAGTTACAAAACATATAATGTATGATTTAACAAAGCTGCAAGAACAGCATGATTTGAATTCACTGTTTTTGTGATGTCACAAAAACTGTCCATTTACATATGTCTGACTATTTAGCATACAGCAATTGAGCTCCAACCATTCACACATTAGAAGGAGTGTTATTCAGGTCAGTCAAATGGAACAGATATAATTTACATCGACCAGTTAAAAGTCTAGTAACAAAAAAACCCCCACCAGTTTACATTTAAGACAAAGTTGGATTTTACCATAATAAGATTCGCCATGGTCATCATGTCAGAATCTTCTAAGATACATGTCAAGTCATTCCTGTCTTATAATTTACTTTTGAAAATCCAGTTCTATGAGTCTCTTTGTAAAGAATGCAATACTGCAGGTAATTATAGATTCCAAGTTTCAACATAATGCAATAAAACTTAAGTCCTTTCAGCTATTCTGGCTTTCAGTGGTGCCCAATGTCCAAACCAAAGACAGCGAATCAAAGTGATGGTGCTGAGAATGACAAAAGAGCAATTGATTGAGAAAGCCATTGATTACTAGCCCTCACTAAGGGCACTGCCCTACTTTGACACTGGTGGTAACAGTCTGTGCAGGCCCATTAACCTAAAGAGTTTCATAACATGACTTGACTTTGGCTTTTTGCAAAACAAACACAAAAAAAAAACAAGCTGGCTGAACATTAGGCCTGCACAAAATGTACAAATGGTGAGACCTCAGTCTGGCAGCATGTAGCATCTAACAGCGCAATGGATAGCAACATGTGCTGCAGTAAGATGAGGGTGTTGTCATAGTGATGCGAGAGAACTGGAGAAGAACTGTGCAGGCAACCCTCGGTGCTTCTGCAATCCCTTCATTTGGTCTGCTTAATCCTTCAGTATGCTTGTCGAGACTAGCTTGCTTGACAGCGTCCCTAAAGACTAAAGATATGCATCACAATTACTAACTATTTTGTCAAGTATGTGTTTTGTTTTAGAGAACTGCGTAACAGTGATCACATATTTCAGGCACCTTAATAACAGAGCAAACTGACACCAAGCTACAGATACAAGCCTGCATAATGGCTCAGCATCTAGTGGGAAGAGGAGGGCGGTTATATTTACTAAGTGTTTGGAGTGGGAGGACAGAATGCGAGTGCTGCAGGGAGTATCTTTTAAGGCAGGCAAACATTCTTTATGAGTGTGAGAGGGATAGTGTGTGTCATCCTTTGTTCTCTGCTGTGCCAATTACATGATGTGCTCACATGTGGATGCAGGTGGATTTCAGGCCTGATTTAATATTCTTGATGTCTGCAAACTCCTGTGTGAGCAATAAAGGAAAGGACAGGCTGGAAGTTTTAAGTTGCAGGCAATTATCTGGACAATGTTTCACCATAATATAGCATCTGTGAGTCATTGTCATCATTGGGATGCTGACATCATATGATATGCAAAAAGGGCTCTCCAATCACAGTCTTTTATTGGGTTCTATAACAATTCAGTCAAGCCCTCTAGGTGGGTTTGAAAAGATGGAGTGAGGTATTTGCGTAATCCAACAAACACATTGTGGTCAAAGTAATGGAGGGCAATCACTCCCTACGTGTCATGTCTTTTCTTCATTTGTTTAAGCAATTTTTTGATGTACTAACTGCAAGATAAGACTCTCGATCATATTGTGTCACCAACACTGTGAGTATGAAAGGTGTTTGCACATGCTTCAAGTCACTTCTTTTTGCACTGTCACTAACACAATGGTGCAGGACAGCTGAACGGAGTTGGAGGAAAACTACATCAGCTACTGAACGTATGGGCTGTCTAGCATCACATTGAGTGAAGGGAGAGAGAAAGGGCACTCCTAACTGTCCAGAGAGATGTTCTCTTGATCTTGGCCATGGATGGCTATAGATCAAATCTGTTGATGACAGGCGGGAGCATATTGCAAGGCGTAGACGTATCACAATTTCAGTATAGAACACATATAAGGTACTGTGTCCTTATTGTGCATCCCTATGTATTGTATGCATTTTTAAGCATTGTTTACTGGATTCATTCTTTGTATGAGCTGCCTAAAATATAGGTTTGTAATCTCATGACATCACATATCTGTGTGCCATACAAGCCTTCCAAGGACTGGAATCAGAGTCTAGCGGCCTTGGTGTGCACAAAGACACTGAAGTAGAAGGTCGGGCCGTGGGCAAGTGATGTTTAAAACTTCCACCCAAGCTTCTGATGTCACATGCTGAACTTCTGCAACTCCTGGTGTCCAGCGCAGCCTGAAAAGGCTGCACAGCACACACCTTATATAAATGAGGAGCTTTTCACTGAGACAGCCACTCCATTCTATGCTGCTTTGTAGTTTACTGCAGCACTTGACATACTCAGTGTCATATATAGATTATCTAATTTTCCATTGTAAAATGGTGGTATAATTGAGCAAGAACACAGAAGCATCAGTTCTTAACTATTGAAATATTCAGAAAATATCAAAAAGATTAAAGATTTGAAGCCAGTGTGTAAACAGTTTATGTGGGTTTGCATGCTGATGACTGCAGGAGGGAATAAACAGGAGAGATCTATTCTCAGTGTGATGGAACAATGTGTTACCAGCTCCAGATGAGGCTCACACAGCGCAGTTGCTGCAAATTGCAGGCTGCATAGGAACTAAAAGGGCTGCAGAAACATCCATGCAAAAACACTGAGCACTGCATCTCTCACGTCTCACAAGCAAGCAAACCGTAATTTCTTCAAGAGATCTGACTGCATTTCTCATTTGTTGTTAAATTTCACTGCTTTGATCCCAACACGTTAAGCTTGATGACTTTGTTTGTATGAACTCAATAAATCGATGAACACAAATAAAATTCATAAAAAATGTATCTAGATGTATCTAAAGCCTCCAGAAAACCAGTAGTCGACTCGCAGCTTCTGGCTTTGCATGGTTTCAGCCTCTACTCACCACTACTGTGGGATTTCCCCGCGTCTTCCAGTTGCTGCTCCTAAATTATTCATCAGTGGTGAAGAATGAAAAAGAGGCGCACTTACTCCAAAGTGAGGGAGGGGATTTTCAGCTTGTCCCTCTTCTTCATCCCTCGGACGGAAGAGGCAAAACTGGCACGAAAGCTTTCTCAAACCTCCAGGAAGGGGCAAGTGCAGCTGAAAACGGCCCCACGTTCACACATTGTGGAGAAACATATGCCTGACACAGGACTGGTTAAAATGCCTCGTTTATCTCCATTACTAGAAAATTAACATGTTTTTTTCTTTATCAAATCTGGGTTTGTCAAATCCACCCAAGGGAGTCGTGTGGCAGCGTCTCACGCCTCTCGGGCTCTAAACATGATTCAGATGAACGAGGCTCGACTCATGAGAAAATAGTTCTTTTGAACCGATTCTTTTTTCGCACAGCAATAGAACCGATTCACGAGTTGAATTCATTTGCAGCATCTGTGTGTCCGGATTGGGGGCTGAAGACTTCTGATAAAGTGGTTTATCTTTCACCTAATGAAAGCAAATAATGTGTAATAAGTTAGAAACATAGTAACTGAATTCACAGTATCCCCTACTTTAATTCGTTGTTCACGCTGAATCAAAAGTAAAAGTATATGAAGGAGATGAGAACAAAGTTCACTTTACTTGGGAATCAATGCTTCACTGAACAGGAAGTTCAAAGGAGTCGGTTCAATCAACTGAATTGAACATGTCAGCACAAATTCTGGTAAAATTGAGGCGGTCGGGTCTCCCGTTGTACTGGTTGAGTGGGCTTTGGGAGAGGGTGGAGCAAAGAGGTGAGGTGTTGCTGAGAGTCTGACAGAAAGATTGATACTTGAGAAGCAAACAACAACAGCAGGAAGCAGACAACAATGACACATCAGTGCACGTGCAAATGAATACTCATTTAACCTGTAGATGTCAGCATAGGTCAGTCCATGCATGGGTTCAACCTCATTTTGTTTATAGGCCTACTATAAGGACAAAAATACTGGGACTCTGATTTTCAGGGTTGGGGCTGGTCCCTTCACTTCAAGCTTCAGCATATCAACACATTTTGGACAATGCCATGCTTCCAACTTTGTGGATACCGTTTGGGGAAGAACATTTTCTTTTCCAGCATGACTGTGCCCTAGAGCACAAAGAAAGATCCAAAAAACATGGTTGGATGAGGTTGGTGTGGAAGAACTTCACTGGCCCACACAGAGCCCTGAGCCCCGTGCCCCATTCAGCACCTTTGGGATGAACTGAAACGGCCTTCTTGCCAGCATGAGCGCCTGTGATATCATAAATGATCATATCAGAATGAATGGGCACCAATTCCCACAGAAACACTTGTGGAATCTTTTTTCCATTTATTGTATATTTAGCAATAAGAGTTCATTATGGTCATTATAGGCACCAATTTTAAGTGCAAATTAAAACTGTGTTACTAGTTGTCATCAGAGAAAAAGCGATGTTGCTCAGTCGTGTTCCTGTAATACACACATTTAGAACTTTCCAGGCTTTAACACACACACACACACACACACACACACACACACACACACACACACACACACACACACACACACACACACA
>JBBPDH010000036.1:13113595-13124305 GCA_037974565.1 Clupeocharax schoutedeni | reverse complement strand
AAAACATGAATAACTATTAAGATCACAATGTCTTATTACATGCCAGACTTTTCTTTACAAGAACTTATCTTTACAAGAAGTGCCAACAAATATGCATGCAACCATGATCCAGTAAAATGAATAAAACACAGACATTTTAACACCGTAGCCAAGCATTGCATGCGCGTTCTGCTCTTGCAGAGAACAATATTTGCATAAATATCAGCCGGAAAATCTCTGTCAAATCTAAGCTTTTGTCCAATTCCAATTTAAAGCAATTATCTTCCAAAAAATGAAGATCATCCAACGACAAGTGTCTGTGTGTATCTGCGCGAGTGACTTATTTTGCTCAAAGTGTAAGAGTATCTAGCGATTTCTTCAGAGATCTAAAGAGGTTTGTCAGCATACTGTCTCTTCTGTATCCTTTCTAGATTAAAGCCTGCCACATCAGGCCTCCTCACAGTGAATGCTGCTTCACAACAACCCACAAAGAAGCTTTTGAACCCAAGCCCATCTCCAAAGCATCGTTGGACAACCCTCCGGTCCAGCATATCAGCCACATGCCATTCTGACAAAACAAGCATGCTAAGAGATGTGCAGCTCTAAATGCCTTCTCTAAAATATGTCATGCAGGAAAAGTTAAAAAGGATGTGAAATGCTTGTTTTCTCCTCATGTTCATTAAAGTTCCTTAAAGCACGCTTTGTTGTGCCACACCAACTGACAACAGTCTTATCAGAAGAAAACAACTGTTTGCGGCCTGTTGTGAAAATGCCACATGACCCTCCATGTAGCTGGGCATGCAGAAGAGATCAGGGTTAACTGACAAGAGCAATGGTGCAAGTAATAACAGTCAACAGTAACTGTTCTGAGCTAATGTGTATCAAACTATTGTATTCTGCGCAGGCTCGGCAAGTTGAGACATGCAGACGTGCTACATGCTAAATGCCACAGCAGAGTGTTAAAGCTTGGCTTGAATGAACCTTTAGCTTGACCTGTAGCTTTACACCAGGCTGAGGCAGTTCTAGGCAGTAATAAAGGAGCCTTCGGTTTTGCATGCTGCGACCATGGGGCAACGATAGTCCAGAAAAGCCCTCACACTTTTCCATTCCTGTTGACTTTTCTCAAAAACAAACAGAATCGCTCACTCTGGTCATAGCGGTGTAACCTTGAACTTGGATGGAATTCATTCTGCAAGTTTTCATTGTTGACCAAAACTGTATTAGCAGGGTTTAGCCTAATTTCACCTTGCTTATGTTCTGATGGGGGCAAGATATAAAGATATATGCTCACCGCCCACACCAGAGCTACACCCACCAAACATTTAGTGGTTTTGGCCTGATCAAGAACACTGTATTGTTTCATTGGATTCATTTGCTTTTTATTGTAGTATAACAACATGTAGTATATGTGTCAGTGACATAGTGGCAGTATAAAATAAAACATAAAATGTGTGCCATTGATATCACTAGGTTCTCCATTTTATTTTAATTATTTTTTTAGTTATTATATTTATTATTTTTAGCCCACTGGAGTTGGTTTTAGTTGCTGCTTTTACATGAGTAATTTTTGACTAAACAAAACAAGGGAACTAATGGCCATGGAATCTCGAATTTTCTTGACATATATATCTAAAAAAAAAAACGTAGTACAAATGTATGTAGTACAAAGTAGTTACAAGGCACATCATTCATGCCACAGTCCATATGGCCCATATAAAAAAACAGTCTAGTCAGAATTCCCAGTTTAACGATGTCACAACACCAATCCTTTTACTTACATCAGCCTACAGCAGGTTAACCCCGCCCACTCACACTGAAGGGGCTTTCAGTCTGGACTCCTTTTTGAATGAGGCACAATTCTGTGCCGCCAATCAGGGCAGAGTACACTTGCATATATGATTTTTAAAGGCACTGAAACACAACAGCCTATTTAATTTTAGAGAATAAAGAAAGATTGGAAATTGGTCATTTTTTTAAAAAAAATCAAGAAAGATTTTTGACAAGAAAGATGCAGGAGACAGCGGCCTTTAAGTATTTTTAATGGATTTCATTACTTCTACTCAAATATTTGTAAAGAAATTAATTGTGTTAAATGTCATTAACATTTAGTTACTAATCTGATGATTTGTTAATTTGGTCATAACATTTTTTGTGACATTCCTCTCTTGTTTAGCAGTTTGTTTAGGCAAAGAGTGTTTCAGAAAGAGAAACAAAGCAACAAACTTTAGCTCATATGTTGATAAAGGGGCCACTTACAGTAATTTGTGAACACACCACAGCACACAGCGTGAAATTCTTTCTCTGTATTTAACCCATTCACCAACTAAAGCAGCGGGCATTCAACAAAGCAGCACCTGGGCAGCAGTGTGTGGGGAGGTGACCTGTCACTTAATCATGGGTACCCTTAGTGGCACCACAAGCAGTCCTGGGATTCAAACCCATGACCTGCTAATTGCAGAGACAACTACCTAACCACTAGGCCACCAGCTGAATGTACAAAGATGTTAATAACAATACTTAAATATTGTTTTAATCTACACTAAACAAGTTTTGAGGGGGACTTCAGACCTTTGGTAGTGACCATTTACTCTCTTTAGCAGCTGGGGGAGGGCGTGGGCTAACGTGTCTTATCTCATTGGAGAGCTGAGAAGAGGGTGGGGCTCAAAACACAGGACATAAATATGACTGGCTCTGTTTATTATAGTGTGTTGGGAGCAGGTGGGAAGTGCAGCAGGACAGACTGAACGGTAAGCTGTTATTTATTATTTGTTTTAACATTCTTTTTTTATTATTGAATTATTACAGTTTCTGTCAATGTCTGCTGCTACCAAAGAACTGAGGACACTCCAATGCGTACCTGTACACATATTCACATTATTCATACACACACACACACACACACACACACACATATATATATACACACACACAAACTTCCAAACTTCTATATTAATATATTTGTATAGTGTACTTAGGGTTATCTTATCGTACTACTTTATTGATAAATAAAAATACTGTATTACACTGCAATATGTATAGTTTAAAGCTAGATATCCATTCTCAGCTTGAGTGTGAAAGGGAAAAAGAGAAAAAATATTTTTTGTTTTATTTCTCTCTATAGCCATGACTTTTAGAATTATTCGCCACTTTGGACTTGAACTGGACGGCCCTGAAGATGCCATGTACACCAGTGGGGAGGTGCTGAGTGGGAAGGTGGTTCTGGAGCTCCAGAGAGAGATGAGGGTGTCGAGGCTGGATGTTCTGGGCCGCGGAGCTGCCACAGCTCACTGGCTGGAGAACCGCAGTGCAGGAGTGAACACTGCCTACAGCGACTACACCTCCAAAATCACGTACTTCCGCAAGAAACATCGCCTCATTCGAGGTGGGTAACGCTGGGATGAGTGCACCTGTCAGCTCATATTACAGACCTTTAAATCCTCTAGCACTAATTTACTATTCTGTTATTAATCTTAACCCATTCATGTCCATGTCTGAAATGTCCAAAGTTAATTTGCCTGAGCATAAATCTGAAGAAGTGATACAAATCTATCAACCCAGATACAAATCTATCAACCCTAATGATAAAATTTTTTTATCATTAGGTGTGGTCTTTTCCACAGAGTTTTGAATGTGTATAGAAGTATGAAAAGTACAAGTAACAAAAATGTTTATACCATTAAATGTTGATCTGAACAAAATGTCATCACTTTAGATCAGTCTGAAGGAAATTCAACTGTTTTATTTTTCTTATAATAGTAAACTACACTGCCAGACATAAATGGGTTAAAGCTTATTAGATTGCTGAAAAAAGTGTTACATATATAGCATGATAGTCTTACTGTTTGCTTAACCTTATGGAATAAACAAAATATAATGCAGTTATGAGTGGGATACTGCGTGTGTGGCCTCAAATTAGTTTAAAGGGTTAAAATGGTATTGCCTGGAATTTAAATGGGCATATTTAAGAATGTATTTTTTCTTTAAGTGTAAGGAGTTGGCAGGCTATAAAAAGTAGAAAGGCAGTTTGGGATATGCCTTGTTTGGAGCTGGGTGTTAGTATAGGTGCACTTACCTTTTGACTGTTCTGACCCTCCATGTATTTGTTAAAACAGCCCAGAAAAAGCTGAGCTAGAGACTCATTTGGCTGATCATTAATCCATTGAGGTCAAAAGCAGAAACAAACATCTCAGTATGGCATAAGACACATGGAGTATGGCGCCCTTTAACCCCTCCATATTAGTTGTTACAAAAATCACAATCTGATTGCCCCATACATCTGGACACAACACATTCTTTTCTTATCTCAGAGTCATGAAACGTGACAGTGGAACCGTACAAAATGGACATACACAGTATTGTTATAGTATTCCATTTGGGCACACCTGTGCAAATTGGATAAAAAAAAACATTTTTATTATGCCTTTGTTAGATCTGTAAGGCTTATTATGCCTTTGTCGGATTTGTTATGGTGAGAAACGTCATTTTCAAATACAGCAAACTGACACTTAGGCCTCCCACCCTCTTGCTTTGACTTTGTTACTGAAAGAATGGCTGTAGTACACTCATATACATGATTGTTATAATTATGAAGGGAACATGTGTGGCATGATAACAAAGATGTCTACATCCCAATTATTCATTTATACTACATCAGTTTAATTTTTTTGAAGCACTGTGTCAAAGCCAGTAGGAAATATATTTTTGAGGACACTGTTGATCAGATCAGCGTTCCTAAATCCTGCTTCGACTCACAGCACTGCACAGTTTCACTACTGCCTGCCTCAACAAACATGATCCAGCTGAAAGCAAGGTAAAGTGGCCCCTTATAGTGTGAAATTAGTTTTCTGCATTTAACCCATTAACCCAAGTGAAGCAGTGGGTAGTCACCAGTGTGGCATTCAAGGTGCAGTGTGTGCAGGCAGTACATTGCTCAAGGGCACCTCAGTGATGCCATAAGCAGTCCTAGGATTCAAACTCATGGTCTTCTGATCACTGGGGCAACTCCCCAACCACCTGGTCACCACCTGCCCCAAAGGCTCCATAACCATATGTTGAGCTCTCCTAATGCAATTTTCTTGCTTTACTCTTACATAAGATTTTTGCACTTAGAACTCTTATCTGGTTCTCATGGTGACCTGGAGCTTGAGTGTTACCTTGTAGTGTAAGTCACTTTGGATAAAAGCATCTGCCAAATGAATGTAATGTAATGTAATGTAATGTGGGTAGAAATTCTCTGCCCACTTTACCTTCCATTCATTTGGGGCACCTGGTGGTCTTCTGTTGGTTAGTTAATTGCCCCTGCAGTCCGATGGCCGTAGACTTGTATCCGCTAGTGGCACCACTGAGCAAGGTACGGTTAATGCAGAGAAATCATTCCACATTGTTCACACTGTGTTCAAATGGCCACTTTACTTTCGGCAGTTCTCCTCATAATCACTAGAGGGAGCCAGAGTTACGTGGAGAACCCACTCGTCCAGAGCGTGTTACTCAGTTAATGAACAAGGAAAGCCAAGTGACTTTTTTCTCAACTTTTCTCTTTGTTTTTCTTGCTGCTTATTTCCTTTTGTGTTTTTTTATCTGCTCACAAAATTCCAGTCTAGCTTTGGGCTGACTACTTGTCTAAGGATGAAGATTTGACTTTCATTCTCTTAATAACGTGTAAACATTTTTCCTTTAGTTTCATAAAATTATACATAGTAGGTGTCAAAGGCGTAACGTATGTGCATGCTGGCATAAAATCGTTTTTCGTGCTTAGTCCGGACTGAAATTGCCTAAACAGCTTTGCTTTGTTTTGATCCACTGTGTTCCTCGGTGAGTCTGGGCATGCTCAGTCAGCTTGTTTTCGACTTAGAACCTGGAGCCATCAATCATGACATAAGTCCAGCCCGCTGCTTTCACATTCACGCCCAGCCTTGGGCCGCTGGTTGGCTCCCTGTGACTGGTTGCTTAGTGTCTTACATAATAATGTCATAGCCCCCGCCCACTTATTTGCTGAGTTAAAGGTAGTCTGGAGGCATGAAGTCCTTCAGTTTTGTTTTGGACCTAAAGTGACTGTTCTCAAGCACTTTCGAGGGACTTACACCGAACCTGACTCGTGCAAACGAGTAGTAAGCTTTAGTTTGGGAGAAGTTGCGAAGAGCAAAGATGATTTTCGACAAGCTGAAAAAAATTTACGTTGTTTTCGATTCACCCGAAGTGGACTCACCCCCGGTGTTTAGCAGTGGGGACGTGGTGTCCGGACGGGTCGTATTGGAAATGACTGCAGAAAGTAAAGTGGAGTCACTCAAGCTGCACGCAGAGGGCTTCGCAAAAGTTCATTGGACCGAGTCTCGCAGTGCTGGCTCCAGTACAGCTTACACTCAGAACTACAGCGACGAAGTGGAGTATCTTAACCGGAGAGAGGTGCTTCTGCAGGCAGGTCAGTCCTCCAGGCTGAATGAGAAACTGAGGTGGCTGTGAGTTTTAGTCGGGTTATAACGTATTTGAGTTGAACTGTCCCAGTTAGAATAGATTATTTGAAGTCGAATAACACTTATATCTACAAAACTTCATCAAGTAATGATATGCTATTTTGTCGAAAGCATCTTTACACCATAGGCAGCAGCACTTTCTATCAGGTCTTGAGAGTAAGGGATGCAGAGGATCTATGGTGGTTGTAATTGTTATTGAGTTTTGTCTAACTTTACAACACTTTCTGAAATATTGCTTTCAGGTAAGATCTGAGGTTTTAATCTATAACATACTGATCTCATTCACAGATAACGGGGAACTGACCACCCTTTCTGCTGGAAGACATGAATACCCCTTCAGTTTTCAGCTGCCTGAGGAGTAAGTTTGCTTTTGTCTGATTAGTCCTGCTTTGAATGGGATCTGCACATCTCAGCCAGACTAATGAAGTAAATAACCACAAATGTACTCCCTTAGGACGCTGGTGACTTCCTTTGAAGGCAAGCATGGCAGCATTCGCTACTGGGTCAAGGTTAAATTGCATCGGCCCTGGTTCCCAGTGAAGAAGATCAAGAAAGAGTTTACAGTTATTGAACCCATTGACATCAACACACCTTCTCTACTTGTAAGCTTGACTCTCTTTTAACCTTCTTTTCTATGAAATGATGTTTGTGCTGATGAAATGAAGTTGCATTTCTAAGTGCTCTTTCTGACTTAATATACAGTCACCTCAAGCTGGAACCAAGGAGAAGATGGCTCGTGCCTGGTACCGAAACTTTGGGCAAGTTTCAATCACAGCGAAGATCGACCGCAAAGGCTATACACCAGGTGAGAACAAAAACCTAGGGCATTTTTAGTGAACTTGGAAATCTTATAATGAAAGACTTTGTAACAAATACAATGTTATCATCTATTCTTAGGTGAAGTGATCCCGGTTTTCGCAGAGTTTGAAAACTCAACTTCACGATCAGTGGTACCTAAGGCTTACATCGCTCAAACACAGACGTTTATTGCAAGAGGCACCATGAAGCAGAAGCGATCTGTTGTAGCCACACTATGTGGAGATGTGGTGGGAGCACAGCGCAGAGAGACCTGGCATGGTCGGGCAATCAAAATCCCACCTGTAGGCCCCTCCATCCTCCAGTGTCGCATCATCAAAGTGGAATACATGCTTAGGGTGAGTTCTGATTGTTTTACATCTGAGCTGCTGTTTGATGTTGAAGATTTAGAATGGGGTTTCCCAGCTGCAGTCCTGGAGTCTTATCTGGACTCCACAGGGAAAACAAAAACAACATAATTTTGGGTTTTCCCTGCATTAACTAATTATCAACCCAGCTTTAAGCTGAATCAGGTATATTAGAGAAAAACAGTTCAGCAGATTTGGTGTAAGGTGGAGAAATGTGTTGAGTGGCTGTAAATTGTCATTATATGCTCAAGTCTCTTGTATTGTTGATTCCTCAGGTTTGTGTAGATGTTCCTGGGACTTCTAAGCTCTGTCTGGAGCTTCCACTGGTAATGGGAACCATCCCGCTACATCCTTTCGGCAGCCGAACCTCTAGCGTCAGCAGCCAGTACAGCCTGAACCTGGAGTGGCTCCGCATGGCCATCCCTGAGCAGCCTGAGCGTAAGTATTTCCACCATAGTCAATCATTTTCTGCAATACTTCAGTATATATCATGTTAATTATGTTAATTGAATGGTGTATATTGATATACTCTTGCTTTTCCACAGCTCCTCCTGAATACAGCTCAGTTGTGACTGAGGAGGAGGCTGTCCAAAATTCTCCAGCTGCTCGGCAAGAGGAGGACCTCAGTGGGGTCCTGGAACGTTCTTTCATGGCCTATGTGCAAGAATTCCGATACAGGCCACCTCCTGTGTACAGTGAGGTAAGCAAATTCATTAGACACTCGTGTACAGAACCCTGAACTGTCAGTACTTTCAATGCTGCACTTGCTGTGTTGACTCAGATAGTCAGGGGAAGTAGGCCTGTGATTTCAGGCACAAACACAGTACACAGGGAAACGAAACCTCATTCCTCCAAGAGCATGTTTCAACACAAGAACAAAAACCAAAACAACATGAGACTGCATAAGTGCAGACAGGATAAAGTACACAGAATGCAAAGAGAGGAGGAGAGGGTGCAAAAGCAACAGTAGAACATTGTTTTGTGTAAATGTATTGGGATTAAACATTGAGGTCTAGAGTGGGCAGTTCATATCATAAATGAACTCCTCTGCTTCGTTTTCAGGTGGACCCAAACCCTCAGCCTTTCAACATGAGACCCCGTTGCATGACATGTTGAACACCATTGCATCTGAGCATCATGTGATGATGTCCTGATTGAAATGAAGCAGAGATTTGCTTACTCCTGGATGTCCTGGATCTCTGATACCGGTACCCATCACTTGGGAACTGCCTCATCCCCCAAGGCCCGTGGTGCCACTGAGAGGGGGCCGAGAAGGAGGAACTGATTGGGCTTAGTGGCCGGATGGCTTGCTTTCAGGTCCTTTCGAGAGAATGAAAAGGACGCAAGGAAATGGATGGATTTCAGGCCATGTACCTGTCCATAATCTGTTTGTGAGAAGACTCTGGTCAGTGCCCGCTAACGAATGTCAACCTACGAAGCTTTTGTTTGGCAGAACATTGTGGAGAAGGGTAAACCAAGAAACATCAAACAGTACTTTGCAGATGCCTTTTCGAAATAGCGCCTAAATCTAATGGCCAAAATGAGGTGGCTTTTCTGTTTTGAATGTGAACATTGTATTTTTTGGTACCACTTCATAGTCTATAACTACCATATGCTGGCTGGTGCTGTAATGTTTTAAATGCCAAACTGTGATGGTAGCCAAATGCTTCAAAAGTGCATTGCTTCCTCATTTTATTTCTACCATCAAGTAAATAATGTTGACGTAAGCTCTCATGTGATCATAGCTATATACAGGTGAGATGGAGTCTAATGTGCAGGATCAGACCTGCTGTGATACGCAAACGTAATACTGGGCATAAGGGAAAAAAGTGTAGCATCGTGCCAAGGAGATCTGTCAGATATTGCATGAGAACCGTGGAGGTAGAAAGTTTTCTGTTGTTTTTTTTAAAAATAGAAAACCACCCTCGTGCTTTTGAAGCTAGTAACGTCTCAGGATTGAGAGATTGCGCTGAAGACATGTAGCTGTCTGTCAGGCTTTCAGTGTCTTAACGTTTAAGGAACCGAATGAACAGCTACATATACCAAGGTGACTGAGAGAGAACTTTCTTTAAGAAAAGTGCTGATTGGCTTTCATGTTTTTGCCAGTGGTTTTAGGAAATATGACACAACTAACCTTGAGAAAGTCAAAAGGATGACGAGCCACGTTAGGTGCCTTTTATCTGTTGTTTCAACAGCCATCTATATGAGTACAGGGATTATGAACAGCATTGCATTTAGCTTTGAACTTGTTATGCCACTCTGAAGTGTACTTAACATTCCAAAAAATGGATTTTCCTAAATTCCAAATGACTTCAGGTTGGAACATACTGAATGTAATTTTTATGGCACTCATGTTAAAAAAATGAATGTATTTTCCAGACTTTGTTTTTCATGGCAAAATATATTTTGGTAATCATTTTATAATAAAAAATAAGTCCAATACCAAACATGACCGGCTTTGGTTTGATTAATTCACCAAATCAATTACAACAGACTGTGAGGTGGAAGAGCTTCCAGATGGTTTCTCAGTCACAAAACAAGTCCGTAAGATGGATTTGTGGGCTGTAACACCCCTCTGTTATTGCTTGGAACTCTGATGTGAAATCCTGGGATATCTAAGTTTACTCTTGCTGTCAGTATGACTATTGTGGCTGACCGCTTAAAACCGACTTTAAAAAAACTGTTTTTGCTGCCCCACTGTTTTTTTAAACTATAGACATGCATGTGGAGGCTCTTAAATATTTAAACATGTTTCCTTCTTCAAAGACATGTTTTGAAGCTTCAGGCAGTGAAGTGCTACACATTTACAGTACATAGTATAAATCTGTCCCTCTCATGGAGGGTAAAGATAAGCTTTAGGTCATGTGAGACGCCCCACAGCAGATACAGTATAGGCACCTTGCTTTGTGTGCCTGAGCTACTGAAAGAGTTCCCATTTACTGATTATTTTCATACTAGGTGAGATTTGGTCTACTGCAGGTCATTTTAAATACTATCCATGGTTTCACTGGTCTGGTTAGGACACAGGTGTCGAACTCCAGTCCTGAAGGGCCGTGGTCCAGCATGTTTTGGTGATTTCCCTTCTCAGAAACACCTGG
>JBBPDH010000036.1:13103282-13113495 GCA_037974565.1 Clupeocharax schoutedeni | reverse complement strand
CAACAAGAACAATAATAACAACAACAATAATAATCATCAACATAATAATTATAATAAAGATCACTATGGTTTCTTTGTCAGGAGAATATTTTTGTAACTACCTTTGTTGGTATTTTACAACCCACTGAGCTGCGATGTGATTGGTCAGCTGATAAAACGATGCTGGATGTCACTCTGTACTTTTCTAAAAAGATGAACTTTTGAAAGTGCCATAATAAAATAAATTAACAAGTAAAAACGCTGATAGCGTTGCTTTTAAAGAGCAGCTGTATTTGACCTTGCCTGGAGTTGGCTAAGGGAAAGGTGTCTTATGTGAACAGTGCCTTAGTCAGTAATAATCACATAACTGAACCGTTGTGCCTTTTGCTGTTTCTCCTAACTTTTCACAGCCATCAGTCAAAATCCTGTCCATGTGCCAAACAACAGAATTAATATTGCCTCTTACACTTCCTGTAGTTCACAACTATCTGTCAGAATCTCCATCCCGTTAACTGGTGAAATGTTGGCCTTGGTGTCGTTTAATATATAATTTTTATATATTTTTTTTCTTATGTACAGCGAAGTACTTGACCACGAGGACATTGCTATTTTATGGGTATTATATTACTAACACACTGCCCTATATCATCAATATTGCATATGCATGCATATGTACATGTGTCATCACCAGGTTTGGCCTATTCAACACCAAGTACTAGGAATGTGCATTCGGAATGTAGACAGTACGTACCTGTGTTCAGTTTTAAAAAGGCAGTTTTTTTCAGAACAGTACCTTTTTCAAATCTCAGGAGTCTTTGAAAATACTTAAACTCTCAGTTAAAACGACAAAATGAAAATTTTCTTGCTGATTATTCGAAAAACTGTGTCCGCAGCAGCATGTAGTATACTTTTGTTTGCTGATCTCTACAAAGGAGCAACAAACAGCTTCTATTCAATCACAAGATCCTGAAGTCTGCGTGATGATTATTTATCCCAGTCTTTAAAAAATGCTTATTTAGAGAATGACTGAACCAAAGTTTTGCTTCATTAGTGAACATGTTCTGTTCACAAGTTCTGTGATTAACTGGCCATTGCCATTGTACACATTACACAGCTCGTTAATTTTAAAACAATGTATTTTTCCTGGGACATGAAGGAAAGATTTATTTGTGGGGACATGAAGGAAAGATTTATTTATTTATTTGTGTGTATTTTCATTTTTAGTACGGTGAGTTTAGCAAAAGCTGTAGAATATGTATTCCAAAAAAAAGGTAGTGTAAAAAATTATTCCTAATTGAGTTCCTGAGCCCAGTCCAGTTTTAAAATATTTATCTTAAGCAGACATGTAAACACACAAAAACATGAAGGATTTTTCATGAGGGTCCCATATGAGGCCTTTACCAACATCTCCTACTTTTGCTGAGTTTATGAGACAGACGTTGAACATTGTAGAGCCCTTGTTTTGAAGCAAATAACTCAGGAATGTGTCAGCACTTTTCCACAGGCAACACTAACAATTTGTTGACTTTGCTGACTACTCTGTGCAGCTCTATTAACTGGTGTATTTTCATTTTTATTTGGCACTGCTGAAAAGTTTGACTAGGCAGCCTGCTGCTGTTTGTTTATGAACACTTGTGTCAAATTGGGAGGCACAGGCCTGCTGGTATTTGTTTATGTGCACTTGTGTCACATTGGGAGACACAGGCCTGCTGGTGTTTGTTTATGTGCACTAGTGAGCATTGACTTAACTTATGGCTCTGTCAGAACATCTGTGGCCACTAAGGTCAGCCTGCGGTGACCCGGTGCATTAGGCCTAGCTGACAAAGAGTGTGGCTGGGGAAAAAATGCATGCAGCTTGACTTCTGACTTTGGGTCAGTCTTCAGCACAAAACAAAAGTGGAAGGCAGAGCGAACAGGGAGTGAAAAAGGCTTTGCACAAAGTAGCGTGCAGCTGGCCTCGTGCACAAAAGTACTCCATGTGACTTTAGACATCCGGAACAACACTGTGGTTTTGCAGCAAAACCAAAGCTTTCAGTATAGTGTTGTGCACCTGGCCCCGCCCACAGCCTTCTCCTATTGGCTCGCCTGTCTCCAGGCGTGTGTCAGGAGAGAACGAGATAAATGTTAACCAATCAGATGGCAGCGTGAATTCCCCCTTCATTCTGGGGCTTTCTAGTCTGAAAGTAAACATTGGTGACATATCAGGGCCTTTAAACAACCGCAGTAGTTTAAAGGTACGTGTTTGGCAGCCTGTCTGCTGACTTCTTGTCAGCCTCACCAACTTTGCTCCCAGAGGTGGACAAAGTACTCACATTCAGTACTTAAGTGAAAGTACAGATACCACTGGTCAAATGTTACTCCAATACAAGTGAAAGTAGTGCAGTCAAATTTTTACTTAAGTTAAAGTACTGAAGTACTTGCTTTTAAAAATACTTTTGTTGCACTTTTTTGTTGCATTTTTGGCACAACACATACAATACCTAATGCCTCTGACTAGCTTGTACAACCTCTAGAATAAGAAATTGGTGAAATCTTACAGAATGAACCACAACCTGAGCTGACAAAGAAAACAAGTCATTTATTTTTAACTATGTTTTTAGCATTACATATTACACATACACTAACAATATTCGAACATCATGATTCATTGTCCAAAGCATATGATGCATAATTTAGAATGTTTGAGACCCCCTGTGTGCTCCCCAAAAATGAGTGCGTGCTCCTTAAATTGAGTGTTTTTAAATGCTGAAAACACTACCCTTGAAGTTTACACCTCAATCATCTAAAATCTCTGACCGTAATTCAAAGCTGAATTAATATCTTTTGCTATCTGGGCTACTATTAACACAAATATAGATACAGCCATAGCTCTGTTTTTACATGCTAACTTTATAAATTAATTAGTAGACAAGCCTTGCCTTGGACTTGGCGGGCAAAGTCATTTCACAGGCCGTTTTGCACATGTTAATGTGATTACTATCTAAAACTTTCACTTGTAACTAATAAAATGTTTACCTACATCCATTTTTAGAATTAAAAGTAACGAGCAACGAGACCCTTGATAGATATGTAGTGAAGTAAAAAGTACGATATTTGTCTTTTAAATGTAGTGAAGTAAAAGACCTAACTCAGGTGAAGTACAGATACTCAAAAACTCTACTTAAGTACAGTACTCAAGTAAATCTACTTCGTTACTGTCCACCTCTGTTTGTTCCTCACTGAAACTTGCAGAACCAGCTCAGCTGACAAAAGCATGCTCCCTTTTCTATGTTCTGATTATTGTTTAACATGAGGGCCCACATGTACAGTAAAAAATAAAGCAGGTAAAAAAGTTTCTTTGGACTAGTGCCATAACAGAAGATCCAGAGTAAAACATTTAAATGGATGAATTAACCATTTTTAAAACAAGTTTATTGCATGTCTGATTAATGCAATTGTTCTTTAACATTTCAAAGTTCCCCTTCAAACTGTTTTTGCACCATTTCCAAATCACAAACCAACAAATTGGTGACAGGGGAAAGTACAATAAAGTGTCCAAAGTTTGTACTCTGTCAGTTGTCTTTGGACATGTGTTATGGGAAGGGAACAGGGCAGGCCCTAATTACTCAGAGCAGGTGGCCAGACCCTGCTGAGAAACTCTGTGTGTTCAGATATCTCTAGTTTTGATCAGGTAGTTTTCTCAGCTTACCTTTACATTGCCAGTAACAAAACATTCCTAAGACATCAGATGTAGAATTCATGCATGTTTTAGCAGGGCTTGTGTATTGCTTATTTTTGCACTATACATGGTCGCAATACAGTGTTTTCTTGTTTCTGGATCACAACCTTGTGTCTCCAATAGGGTGATTATACAGGAGAAGACGGAAACATTCTTAACTTTCAATGCAAGTTAATGTAAAGTGGCTTTATTCCAAGCTATGAAACACTGGACCTGCTGACCATGAATTGTTCACATAATGAATATTGTGGAGTTGGATACAGGTCTTTGCTGGAGCAAACCCCAACAGTGAAGATACAGGGTTTTTCTTCTGTCAAATGAGGAACAGTTGAGGAACAATCTTTCTATAAAAGTTGCTATTTTTTAACAGAAATGTGCTGTATGTGACCACAACATTGAGACCTGTAACTGTAGAAAAGTTAGTCACATTTTGCATGGAACTGCCTGCAAAATCAGAAGCAAAGTACAGGCTTGAGATAAACATGAGTACACATCAGCTGACTGGGTTAAATACAGCATTTGAAAGTTGTTCTGTGACGCCGTTCAGGCGCTTTAGGCTGCTGTAGCAGAAGTACAAAAAGTCCTTGTGCATGCGACATGTGGCGGAAATGCTTTGTGTCAATCACCTCCTCCTCTGTAGGCAACTGGTCCACCCCCACCCCCACTGAAGCTGTTGCTATGGCAGAAAAGAGTAACATTTGCTCAGTACTTGCTCTAAATTGTCCTGAAGAAAATCAGTCGAACATGCAGACAAAAATGGTTTGGTTTGAACTTATTCTAAATTTTGAGAAGCAGAAAACCAGTGCGCGTGACAGAAGGACATTAGATTGTTTCCTCAGCTCTTAGTGATTTTTACTCTCCACTCACGCAGCATGTCAGGTTACAAAGTGACTCGTACAGGAATAGTTTAGCAAACAAAACTAATTTGCATAATTTTCCCTGATGGCTCAGCCAAAACATGCATGATGTCTTATATAGCGGCCACTCTGAAAATTAGTACTGCATTGTCCACCAAAATCATAACACACTTCCATCAAATCATGTTGCATTCTTAATTAATGTTAAATAGGATTGCTTATGTTGTTTATAACACCGTTGGTCATACTGCCATCTATAAAAATTGACAAAACAGACGCTTTAAGATTGCTGCTACTGTTTTAGCTATGGGACTCTTTTGTATGTTTTTATAGATAATCTGTCAAAAGATAACATATGCATTCAATTTAAGATGATGTGAATGAATGAATGATGTTATTTGAGGCAAGTTTAGATTTCGGCATATAGTTGCTGAGTAGTGTACCTAGACTTCATTAGCTTTTTGAATGCAGTGCAACATTAAATAAGTACATTTGCGATACCTAACATGTCTTAGCTGATGCTTTAGCTCAGTGCTGGGCAGCTCTCAGTGTTGGGCAGCGACAAAGTATTGCTTGTTTGCTGTCACGCTCCAGTGACGTCAGCCCACGGACAGCAGACAATGCTGATTTCGATTCCATGCTCAGGTTTCACCCAACCCTTATTCCCTCTTTTACAGTAAAAAGCTGTATAATAGAGGAAGATCATGTTAACTTTAATCCTCAACTAGTGGAATGCTGTTGACAAATTGCAGTGCAGCAAACACATTTCCTATCCCAGTGATGACTGAAGTGTACCTAATAACTAGAGGACAGCAGGTTTACGGGCCACAATCAGAAACTGGTTTGATCGCCATTCTTGTGCCATGATCTTGCTGTGGAACATGAAGGGTGGTGGCAGTCAGGGAAGAGGGGAGGTGGATAGTGTCATGTACCAGAATAGCACCACTGAAAGCATGTTTATACCATCTTTGCTCTCGGATTTTAGTAAACAAGGTGAGTTCCTGGACTCTGCTTGCCTAAAAGCAGATGTTTAACACTCTGATCCAGCGAATCTAAAACAGTCCATATGGCTGAATGTATTTGTGGCCTTGGCTTTGTAGCATTGACAGCTGGAGCTACTTTTGAAAAGGGTGTGCATGTCTTGAGCCATATATATTTAAGCACATACGAAGCAGTTGTTTTTGTCTTTCGAGTAAGCCCTTGCCATGACGTGTTTCTCTGCCATTAATTTTTTTCTCAGAAACAATTTGGGAGTTGCTTTTCAATCAGTGGAACTGATTGGAAGCATGTGTGGCATGACAATTCAGCACAGCTGTACTCTGTCTTTAATGGGCTGGACGCAGAGACATGGCTGAGGCGATGGTGAGAAAAACTGGAAGGGCTGAAGCTAAATGGTTTCTGTCATTTCGCTTTGTTTTGCACACCTCTGTTGTTGAAGGAGCACAGCTGGAAGTCTGTGAGCCGCAAGCCATAGTGCTTCTAAAGTCATGGGGAGAAAGAACCTCTATACATGACTGGGGTTATAAAAACTGGGCATGCATACTCCTTATTAGGCCAAGACTTTTCATACTGCTTTAGCTGTCTCTGAACTACAGGCTCGCTGAACATGCCGCTTTCATATTTAGCCTGTTCTAATAGATACCCTAAGCCCTGGGCTCATTCTGTGATGCTAGTCTTAGAGGGTGATATCTCAAATATCTTCATCTCTCTAGATGTTAGTCAGGCAGTTGTAAACAACCCCCTCCGCTCTGACTGCCCCTAGTTTGTATCTCTAGGAATTTGGGATGAGAGGCCACTGCATCCATGTAGTCCTCACCAAAGCATGCATTATGGGAGCCTAGAGGTGCTTCTTTCAACACCAAAATCAGAAATAGGACAGCCGTGCAGGCCTCACAAAACAGAGAACTGCAGGTGTAGCGATGGGGAGACAGCCTCGGGTGCAGAAATGGGGCAGATCAAGGAAGAGAGTGCATCACTTGTAGCTAAATGAATAGCCTTTGGCTATACCATCAATAGAGGGGAAAGAGCCAGAGCAAGTAGTGACGAGAAATTTGAGTCATGTTACCAAAGTGCTTCTTTCGAACAGCCTAAGTAAGTACAGGGAAAGAGAAAGACAGCTTTGGTTAGTTTTACTGCAGTTTTATGAGATGTTAAAATCTTATTAGACATTTCAGGATGACGATTCATTATTTTTGTTATGGGATATGTTTCATGATCTTTGGCTTGGCTGGTTATTGTTTATATTATTGTAAAGGTTCCATGAAAGTTTGGAATATTCCATGAATGTTCCATAAAAACATTGTTCCAACGAGCTTTTAGCAGAGTGAAAATTAATGTCAGTATAAGATCAGCAGAGCGAGAGGCAGAGCGGAAAGTGAAAGACAGTTGGGGTGCAAGTAAGAAAGAACTTGAGGAAGTAGGAGCATGTGTGGGTGAGTCTCTCAGGGTCGTGGGGTGGGACTGGCTCGCTCTGGTTTGCGCTGCTTTTCTGCTGGCCCTGAGCCAGAATCGGGCTGAGGGGTCACAGCGGGGATTGGCAAGCTGGGCTTGATTCAGCACGTCTCTGCCTTTAAAGCAGGATCCACAAGCTGGAGGTCAAAACAGCCCACGCTTTTCTAATAAGCGCTGGCTCTGGAATTAGTCACTCCTGAAAAAGTGACAACCTTGCCTTTGAGGCATTCCCAATAATAACCTTTACGTGTGTGGTTTCAGTTCTCTTGCTGAAACTTTCCCATCTTCCTTTCTTTTTTCTGTCTGTCTTTCTCTCTGTCTGTCTGTCTGTCTGTCTGTCTGTCTGTCTGTCTATCTATCTATCTATCTATCTATCTATCTATCTATCTATCTATCTATCTATCTATCTATACATGTTTTCTTCCAAAGGTTTGCTAAATGTACAATTTACAACCCACTGCATGATGTAACATATCCAATAGCAAAAACAAACTTAGCTGACCTTCTTACACAAGCACATGCACCATTTGGTTATTTGGTACTGCTGAATGAGAAATAGCCAAAAGCATTTTACCATAACAATAATGACATCAAAACAGACATACTTCTGAAATTTCACAAATGTAATTCTTTATGCTGACATGTTTGTGTCTCCTATAGCCTTATGCTTCCAATAAGTAAGAAACCACACTTAGGCACACATTACTGAACTCATACACTGAGACAGACTCCTATTTGCGTTTCAGGGCACAATTATATATGCTGTAATTTTAAAATGAAATTCTAGAGAGTCTTTGAGAGCATTTGTAATTTCTAATGAACTAGGGGTGGGCTCAGTCCCACACAAAGGCCTTCTAGTTTGCTCACACCCCTGAGCACAAGCAGTGTGAGTTCTGCTGACTCTGTCTAGACATGCTGAAAAAAATCTGTAAAAAACAAAACAGAAGTGGCTAGTTCACATGTCCTGGAGTAAGAATGTACTTACCTCAACCCTCCCAGCTTGGTGGCATCATGTGACTGGGGGAGTCCAAGTTTGCAGGTGGAATGTGTCGTGACCAAGTTGAGGGAGGAAAAATAAAAATCCAGTAAAAATCCAAGCTTTGCACATTTTCCTGGTTGTCATGTCTTTTAAAACATTACCATTGTGTCTACAGATGCAATTAAGAGGCTAACTACAGCCTCGCTCAAACGAATAAAGCTGGTGTGTTTATCCAACTGGTCCAAAAGTGGTACTTGGGGTCTTGGGGTTTTTTATTAAATTACCTGCTTTTCCTAGTTTGCTTAAACCAACAAGTGAGGTGTCCAAGAAGTTGGAAAACAATCTGGGTAGGGTGGGGGGTGGATGGGGGTCTTAATTTCTGAACCTGTACTGCCCATCTCTGTAACTAGCAAAAACTGCTGCTGATGATAAACTGTCATTCATTTATTCATGCATTTTGCTAATGTGGAAGTACAGAATCCGCTTTAGTCACAACTACAGCAGTACAGAGAAAGAAAAACACTCAGCAAGGATAGCAGACAATGCCACCCAACATCAGGCAGGGGTGTCCTTCTGCGGGAAGCCACAAGGACAACGTTGAAAACCTCTGGCCCTCTTTGCGCTGCGGTGGGTGTTTCTTGCTGTGTTTGCAGTGCTTTCTAGCACACATACATCATGTGCACTGTGTGAATGGGGGGCTTGTGAAAGAGGGCCTTGGCAGGAAGCCCTGCACAGCTGTTCTGCAGAAATGGTTCCAAGAAAAATATTGACTGTCGTTTTGGGGGACTCCCGGGGGCCGAGGTGTTCATCCTGGAAACCAAAAACTGCTCAGGACAAAAGCAAGGGAGTAGAACGTGGGGAACGTGAGGAACGTTTTGTTTTGGTTCTGAAAACAGGTCGAATATACTGTGCATTCCATTGTGAAAATCAATCTTGATGTGAGAGGCCCTTGATTTCAAACTCATTGGGATAATAGCAGAACTGCATCGATTTGATGGACACATTTTGAAGGAAGTGTGATTTGTAGCCTGAATGCTAAAAAACCTTGCACCAACATGCCAGAATGAACTCTAGCCTGTGAAGTTCTAGGAATATTTAATTGCAGCTTGAAACGTGCAATGGAAAAACAAAACTCTATTGCCAAAACTTACCCTGCAGAAAGAACTTGTTTCTCTTGGGCGCCCTAAATAGTTCATTCTCTTTCATAGCACTTTCATAGCATGGATGTCTCTAGCACCTTTTAAACTTGGCTGAGTGAGGGGCCTGGGCTAGATCAGACATTATGAAACTGACTTGTCAGGCACCGAACTTGAGCTGCACACCAGCTGAATGTCATCCCAAATAACGGAGGTGTGATGGATGACCCTTGTACCAGGAAGTGCTTTACTGAGTCAAAAGGAGAGGTCTGAGATAATGACCTCTAGCCCTCTGAGAGATCCTATTTAGGAGCAGTAAAAAGTTACTTTATCATTATTGTCCCTGCAAAAAGTTAGTTCATCTTTCTATAGCACTTCAGTGCACATTGTTTTAAAGCAGCTTCACAGATAACCACACTGCTAAGAAGCTTACAGAGTGATGGGAATACTCCACAAGAGCAAGAGGAAGGATAGCCAAGAATCAAAAGAGGAACTCATTCTCTGAGCTGCATGAGAGAATAAAGAAATGATGATGTACTGAAAAGATATTGCTGTAGAATAAAGCTGAAGAGCACATTTTAATGCTTCTACTTCTGCTTCTTCCTACTCTGAATTCTTCTGAACTTCTTTTCCTACTCTTTATCTTTTGTGTGACAATTACTAATGTCAGTATTACTTATCGTCTCTGATATGTGCAATAACAAACTCAAACCACCATTTGTATTATTAGTAGAGGTGGGCATAGATTATTTTTTTAAATCTAGATTAATCTCACTGTAATCTTGGAATTAATCTAGATTAATCTAGATTAAAATGGCTGGTTTGAATTCTGCTGATGGTCTGAAGACCCCCCCCCCCAAAAAAAAATGTTACCAAGCCACCCTAAATATATAGTCATTATTTTACTATTTTTAAATGATATATCCAAACATTTCATACAAGATATCACTGAACGCAGATACGCACTTTACAAATAGAAACAAGAATATGAATTGAAACAAAATATAATAAGTCTAGCTATCATTACTGAATTAAAATTATGTACTGGCCGTTGAAGCTGCTGTAGGTAGCAGGCAGGCATTAGGACCCAGGC
>JBBPDH010000036.1:13077069-13089374 GCA_037974565.1 Clupeocharax schoutedeni | reverse complement strand
ATAGATAGATAGATAGATAGATAGATAGATAGATAGATAGATAGATGGATAGATAGATAGATAGATAGATAGACAGACAGACAGACAGACAGACAGTCAGACAGACAGACAGACAGACAGACAGACAGATAGATAGATAGATAGATAGAGAGATTGAGAGAGAGAGAAAGAGAGAGAATGTGAGGATGGCTGGTGAGTTGGTCAAAGAAACATCTTTTCTTTCCACATTTTTTTGCTGTAGCTAAGGCATCTTTTGTGTATCATCCATCTTTTCTGAGTAACTACAGTAATAGGTTGCTGTGTCCTTTTCCTCAGTATTGATAATCCGTAAGCAGTGATGACCTCTGGACCTGTCTTGTGGTAACACCGCGTATCTGTGCGGGTTCAGACCTTCAGAGTAGCGCACAGTCCTGGGCATGAAGACCTTGTAGCTCAGCAGCATTTTGGGTCCTTTTCCAGGATCCTGCTTGTACCAGCTCACTGTTCCAATACCTTCACTGGTCTTCAGCGGGCACCTCAGAGTGACGCTTCTTCCCTGGTTCACCGAAACGCCTGTAGACATGTGCCACAAAAAGCCTAGAAGAACACACAATGGTGATCTATCCTAAGTAACCAGTTTCTGAGGCACACATACCCTGTATCTACATTTACTGGCAATTTTATTGGAAACACCATGTAAATACACTTTCTAGGCTAATAATTATTAACTCCAGTCCACACCTGCAGTTACAACACTCTTTATTAGCCACCCTCCATCCCATGCATTCATGGAAAAGGACCACTGTAGTCCTACCACTGAGCAGATGTCAGGTAGGGCAGCTGGTGGCCTGGGGGTTAAGGACATCCTCCTGCATTTGGAAGATTGTGGGTTTGAATCCAAGGATCCCCATCCTCACACACTTCTCCCAACAAATGTTGTCATTAATCTTGATGTCAATGTGTTTTTGACCACAGGACTTCTATTGAGTAGATATTGTGCAGGTAGAAGACCATTATCAACATACCGGTGACACTGACATGGAGTTTGTCAGCTACAGCACTGGGGCTTTTGTACAACTTGCTGTCAAATGTGGTTTTGAGAAAAGTCTATAATCTATATATATTTAATCTATATAAATAACCAACCAGACTATTGTTAACACATTCATTTCAATGCTATAGTGATAATATACACAATAAATGTTTTTAATAAAGTAGCCAGTGAGAATGTTTTCACTGGCCTAACGAAATCTTGTATCTCCGTTGTTGTTTTTCTTTGTTTTTATAGCGTTTTTTATAAGCTTTTATCTACTCAGTTTCAAAGGCAATTAGAGCAATATTAATGACCGGAAAATACTCATGGTAACTGTTTTTCATAACTTACAAGGTAAGTAAAGGACATCTTGTTATACTCTTGTGAAGTTACATTTGTTTGAGATATGAGGTTTTGTTCAAGTGTAGAATGACAGTTACTGTAACAATATTATGAAGAAAATATTAAAGTAGAATTCCAACAATTTTTCTAAATGTCTTTCAGTGACTGAGATGTAAAACCTTCAGCGACTGAAATGTAAACACACATGAGAGCATTCTACTATGAAATGGCTCATTGTAGAGAAATTGTAAAGATTCCTTTATTTATAATGGTGATGATAGGAACCAGGCATCATGATGTATACAGCCACTCTGAATGCACTCAACAACATCCTAATGCAGATGTGAAAAGTCAGTGGACTATAAATAAAGATGTATATTAGGGAAGGAATACCAAAGAAAGAGAAAATACTGAAACAGATACTCACAGTGCAGTATAAGAACTATAAGCGCTTCTGTTTTATGCTTCATTTTGATGCTCAGAATTCAGCATTTGAGCCGAGGGATTCTGCTGAAGCTAGACTGTGTGTTATGTCTTAGATCCTCTCTCAGACTGCTGAGAGGCAGCACAGGAGGGGATGGACTTAGAGGAAGTGAAACTAGCACTGTGAGGCTTATTGTATCAGCTCTGTGCTGGAGAAAATATAGTTCAGGTTTAATAGACTAATGATCAGACTTGGTTAACAGTGGGGGTGGGGGAATCTATTGTATTCTATTCTGTTTCAGCAGTTCATAAGTAATTTAAAGTGATGTTTTCTAGCTTATTCTTACCGTACCATTTCTCTGTTATTTACTTACAAAGCATTTAAAATGTAATGCAGTACTACAAATGATAATCAGAGTTCTCCTTCTAATTATGATTATGATTGTAATAATTACTATTATTATTATTGTTAGTAGTAGAAGTAGCATCATAACAGCAATAATAATAATTATTAGTATTATTATTATTCGTTATAATAATAATAATAATAATAATAATAATAATAATAATAATAATAATAATAATTTATTCAGTTTGGGTCCAAACCATTCATGGATTGTTATGGATTTTTTGTGTGTTATGGAAGTTTGAAGTGGACATTCACACTGGATGTAACAAATCCAGAAGTGTCTGAATGCATATTTTGAAGGAAATAATGGGTTTGTTCCTCAAACCCATACAGCACAGCAGTAAGTGAAATGGTTCTGAAATTCTTCACTTTTTCCAAATATGGTGTAAGATGCAGCAGCAGCTCCAGAATCTCACTTCAAAGATCAGTTTTAAACTGTTTATGGCTGTGGAAATACAAATTCATAGGAAGGGTCTTATCCATCATCATTATGCAATCAAGTGACTCATATTGTCCAGGGAATATAGCATTCCAACACGTTCAGCAATGGGGCATTTGGCGTGTGAACCAGAAGAGGGTGCTCTTGGAATTTCCACTGCGGGGATGTCCTCAAACTGAGTTCGATGAAGACCACTTGAAACTCCCGTGGATTACATGACCAGTAATACCTGTCTTCTGTTTCTCAACAAAATCAGGTCCTGTGTGTAAAGAGTTACTGTTGGGCTCATTATTGTATTCTCAAATTTGCAGTCACTTTTTCACACACAGGCAGATGGTGTTGGAAGATTTGTTTTAAGATCTGAAGCAATCAAATGTGACAAATGTCTAAGAAAGAAAAAAAGAAATCAGGGTTGACATGCTCTTTCTTAAAAAAAATAAATAAACAAAATTGAATTAAAAAATCAAGCTAGCATCGAGTTAACTTTGGTGCCACAGCAGCTGTTCATTAACACTGAAATACTGCTTGGAACAAACATTCTGGTACAATTTTGCCATAAGAATAAATGGTTGGAAAACAATTGCTGTAAGAATCTGAAAGGCTTTTTTTCCCAATTTATAAAATTGAATTCTACAGAATTTTCTGTGGTGTTAGTTTCTTAGTTTCTTTGCTTGTTTTAAATGGACCTGGTCTTTAAAATTTAAGGAAGTTTCATTTACATGCTTACAGTTTTGTTCTACAACAGAGCAGTGAGAGGCAGGCCTGAGCAGGGCGTGGATTCTGTGCGTGTGTGTGTGTGTCCTCTCAAGACCTGGCAAGTGGTCAGGAAACACTGAGTCGCTCCTGCACTGGGTTGCTTGTGAAAGTGCTCTAAACAAGACATAGCTGAAATAGCACACAGGGAAGTGCTCTGAGAAACTTTTGCTCTCTCTCCAGCAGGGCTCAAGCACACTTGCCCTCTTCAGGGGGGCTGGGAGACCTGCCAGATCCCCCCCCCCCACCGAGATTGAGCAATGGAAAGCGAAATACACGCACACAAACACACTCTCACACACACACAAAGTGTTTTTAACTTTCACTTTCCTGTGAAAAGAAACTTATCTAGGCTGTGACACTGCTGCTCTTATCTGAGTCATACGTTTTTTCTGTAAGGGCTGAACAGGTTTCAGTGGACACATCCCATCCCTGACAGCGGCCACGCCCCTTTCCTGCCCAGCGGTGGGCAGAGGTTTGAGAGGAAGTTCTGCCTTTAAAAGTCTGCCTTCACATTTTGGGAGCAGTCAGCCATCGCCCTCACCTCCACACACACATACGCACATACACACCTTCAGCCCTAACTAAACCACTACTGAACGGTAGACATCAAAGGACATTTTTTGAATCCTTTTTTTTTTTTGCTTTTTTGAGGATGGCCAGCTCCAAGTCTTCACAGACGACTCGAAATATCATCATCGCCTGTTTGGCCCTGTGGTCAGTTATCTCTCTCATCATCATCGTGGTGTGGGCCACTTCACCAGACATGAAAGGGGCCAGCCAGTGCAGAGCTGAACTGAGTGCCGCAAAGACTGATTTAGACAGGGAACAGAAGAAGTGGACTAAAGAACGCCAGGCACTGAATGACCGGGTGAAGGAGGGACTGGTCAACCAGAGCCAGCTGCAGACCCGCATTGATGAGCTGAAGGACCAGCTGAAACAACTCAACCTGTCCCTGGTGTCCTGCAGACAGGAAAACGTGAGTGATTCTGCCTCCATACTGAAATGAAATGTCTTGATTGAATATTTTAATACAGATAACATCCATTCCTCCTCTTAGTTCATCAGCATTATATAAAGTGAAGGGAAAGACAAAAGTGCACTGTGATGTATCTAGTGCATCACTTTTTCTATTATGTTGCTTTTCTATCATATCATCTAATGACCATTATTCAGTCCTAATTCTTTCCTTTATTTTTAAGCCATGAAAACTCAGAAAAGAAAACAAACAGTCTGTATTTGTTAGGAATAGCCTTTTACATAATAACCATGGTGCTGTGGCATGTGATCTATTAATTTCATGCCTTTAAGCTTTTTGTTCTTTTTAGATAAATGTGACTCCAGTGAAGCAGATGAGCCTGGCCAAAGTTTGCTCCACATTTATGATGCTGTCTAAGGATTCCTTGCTTGCTTTTCTAATGAACAGAGAGGGATAAACAGCGATGAATCACATTTCGGCATAAGAGCAGATTCACCTTTAGTACATTTACATAACAAACCAGTTGTGAGCAAACTGAGCATACAGGAGCAGCTGAACTGTGAAGAGGGTATGCAAATGTCTAGATTGAAACGATCCATAACATTTAAAATAGCCCTGGGAGAGAGGTTGAGGTGTACTCTTCCTGGAAAAAGAGGTACTGATAACACATGACCTTGCCTTAAGAAATACTCATCCCTCTGTGTTTTGAATAACGATGCAGCCGTTCTGTGTCCGCTCAGTGGACAGTGATGTCTTTTTGCAAAGATTGAAAGCGCCGCGAGGTTGTCTACCAGAGTCAGGTTATGTCTAATATCTGGAGGCCCAGAGGGGCTGTGGCTGTGGCTCACAGCCTCTTGTGAAGTGGGACACTCCTTGGCACACTGATGCTAAAAAAAGTTTGATGCTAACTCTTAGCCAAACCATGTCTCTTTAGATCACTCAAATGATTATCTTGTGTATATGTATCTGTGTGTGTGTGTGTGTGTGTGTGTGTGTGTGTGTGTGTGTGTCTGTGTGTGTGTTTTCAGGTCTTTCTGATGGCAAACATCACTTGGCTGGAGAGGGAGATTGAATTACACAAGGCTGTGGAGGCAAACCTAACTGCACAAATCTCCCAGCAAGAAGGTAGGAAAATTCAAGTCAGAGTTCCTTTCCCCCTCCCCTTCCAGGCTTCCATGAAAGGAACACTCTCTCAGTGACGATATTCGTGGAGGATTTTTTCCCATGTAACCATAGGAACCCGGGAAAAGAAAACAAATAGGCTATATTTGTTGGTTATGCCGTTTTACCTAAAATGCTGTGATTATAGTGTTAGGACATGTGGTGTGCTCAAGGGCTTGGCTTCATTTTTCAAGCATCCTGTCAAATTGTCCTTTGTTTGCCCAGATTAGGTCAATGCTATGCACCCTGATAGAGAGTCAATTAATGTCTGTGTCATGGTGACCTGACCAAAGAGACCATGTTTTACCAGAGTGATGAGTACATTAAACATCAGCTGTCAGATTTCCCCTTAATTCCCTGAGCTGACTTTAGTTCCTTTGTTCATTACATTTTTTTCATGTATTATTAAAAGGGAGAGACAGTTTTGTTTTGTTGAATTTGAAAGCAACATTCCACACTGTACCTCTACATCATGAAAAAATCTAACGGATTTCCTGGCCAACTAAACAACCACAGGAAATCATTTGCTACTGAACGCTAGAGATATGGCTGCTGCAGAGTAAAAGTGAGCAGCGCAGGTGCCAGTTGAGAACGGCCATCTCGGTTCTACTGTGTTAAAGGTGGAAAAAGCCTGGTGGAAAATCTGACCCAAATCAGGATAGGTCTAATTTCTTGCCGTGTGTAGGCCCAATAGCTGTGCCAAGCATAGAACAATGTTGAAGAGAACAGAACCTCCACTGCTGCTCCAGGCTGCCCAAAATAGCAGAGTGACTTCATGAGAGGCCCAAGAATCCTTGCGCTGGCAAGACATTACCTTATAAGCCAGTGGAAACGATATTCATGCAAAGAATGTTTTAATTTTTGCCTCTGGAGGTGTTCTTTGATTGGCCACAGGCATGTTTGATGCTTTTCAGAAAATACACTACCATGATGATTTTCTCTGGAAACCCAACTGTAAAATTGCACAGCGTTTGCAGTCGCACTTATTCACAGTTACTGAGAACATCATCCAGAGACACAAGCCTTCCCTGGCTTTACATTTTACACATAAGTCCATCTGTGAAAGGGTCTTAAGAAAAACCACCAGAGGTGAATTTTAAATCTGCATTAACATCACGCAAATGGCCAACAAATCATTAGCAATTCGTAGAAGCTCCTGACTTTAATCATCTGATTCCATGTGTCTGGATCTCTAATTTTGTTTCAGAGTTGATCGAATTCCAGCAGCTGAACCTCACCCAGATAGACCAAGAGTTGGGGTCCTGTACCAAATCGTTAGAAGCTGCTGAGCTTCTTAAGACAGCTGCTGTGAAACAAAAGGAGGCCTGCGAGACCAGAAAGCAGTATTTAGATAAACAATTGTAAGTCACATTTCATGTCATGTATTACATCATAATTCATTTTTTAGTGCTAGAAACAAGAACGAATTGCTATTGTACGAAGCCATTTATCAGACAATATACTGGAACAGGGATCTGCTTCATCAGAGTGTCTCGCTAGGAAAACAAGCAAATTCATCCAGAAGCTCTGAAGTCTCTGTTTTGCTTTATAGGACGAGGTGCCAAAAACAGTCCCAGACTCATGTCATTGATACTGAATCCAGTAATGATGGACCCCCTGGACCAAGAAGTGCTTTTGTCCTGCTCATGGTCTCTAGCATTGGCCTGGTTTTGATTCCTTGTAAGTACCCAGCAAAGACTAGTGGTGTTTACTGCCTCCTAATCATCTCCAATTTACTCAATAATCCAATTCTGAGACAATATAAAAATGGAAGTGTTTATGTATGAGTTGCTGATGTGGTTTCTGTTTTGATTTCAGAGCGGAGCTGAAGAGAAAACCAGGTGATTGGGTACATATTTCAGTACAACACTGTTTCAACACACCAGTAAAAGGTGTGCATATTAACCTGGACTTGAAGCACACTTTTTACTTTTGTATGGAAAAGCACTGCTGTAAAACACACAGACGTTTCCTGTTACTAAATAACTCTTCTTGTTCATGATTCATTTGCATTTGAAAACATGAAAAGAGTGAAAACTTTTGTCTTTTGTCATTTGTTTAATTCAAACCCAGTATGTTTCGGTGAATCCAACCAAGCCTTTCGTTTTTGTCTGAGCTCAGATATACCTTTGGTCCGCCTGTTGGCCTGTATTTTAGGCTATTTATTTTTTACTAGAAATGCTATGATGGTGAATTAGGACCACATGGGTCATCAATGTCTACATATTTGCCGACATCTGTCTACGAAAATGTTCCTCTTATGTGTTAAATCACACCAAGACTTGTTTGAGATTTTATTTGGACCTCCTTTGTCGGTTGGGTAGGGAAAATATTTCTTACTGATCAAGGGATTAGGCTTAAATCTAAGGGTTCTCTTTACAAATCAGTGCAGTGAAAAAGTCATAAGTGGTACCCATTTATTTGGCAGTGTGGTCTTGAACTGACAAGTCTAGATCAGTCACTCCTCTGGCAATCCCTGAAGTTATCTATTTTTGTGCTGAGACTTAGAATGCACTTTTCCTCGAGGACATGAATGGGCCTGAGGCAGATATATAACTTTTTTGGGATATTCATGACAGGCTGGGTGGTACAACAGGAAATAATAGCACCCATAGAAGCAAGATTATTCAGGATTTATTAATAAATGAAAAGAAATCCATTTAAAAATCTGACCAGAGAAGCTGTAGGTCAGGGGTGTAAAACTAGGGTTCCTTGCAGGCCACAGTTCTGTAGAATAATCTTGCTGATTAACTGATGTGTCAGCTCTGTTGTGGAACTGAGCCAGAAACATGTCAGTCTGACACCTTTTCTTTAGGCAACATGCTGTAATAATGGCTCTATGGTATGGGTATGGTACAGCACCAAAAATAGAAGTATATCCAACAGACTCAGTACAATGGACAAGGAAAATATTTCTGACTCTTTTGAGAAGAAATTGAAATAACATTGAAGGAACTGAAGTGTCTTCAGAATACTTTCTGTAAATGGAATTCTGTTAAAAAATAGTAGTTAAAATGTATTTCACCTTCTCTAGAAAGGGTGCAGAGAGGCTGTCTGCACCAGCTGGCTCAATGCAGTTTCTATTCTATTATCCAGTCTGTGGACTTAATCATTGTCTTTAATAAGTGAGCCTATTATATTTATATGCTGATAACTGGATTTTGAAACCTTTCCAGTATCATATAGTATAAGCTACTACCGGACAACCAGATATTTCCCAGAACAGCTGAGATCACTGGCCCAATTCACTGCATTGATTCTAGAGAAGTAACGAGAGATTAGAATCAGCAGAAGCTGTTCAGTTATGAAACTAACGTGAGGAAATGAGATGTGTTGGCAGGCATGTGTTAGAAATGTGTTTGGCTGTATTGTCAGAGATGTTTAAAAATAAAAATGCCATTATATTAACTCTTGAAGTGTATCCTTATTTGTGAGTATCACACACAGCTCAGGGAAAGAAAAGCACAGAATCTTTAATCCTCTATTGAAAATGGATCGATTCATGGATGTACTTATGCATAGTTGTTGTGCAAAAGTTTGGGGGTACCTGGTCAAATGACATTTTTGATGATGCTATGTTGATTTGAAAATAGGTACACACATCTACAGAGAAACATTTCTAGACATGTTAAGGCAGATTTGTGAAAAATTTGGGAAAATGTAATGTAGGTTTCATTTTTTCAGTATGTTAAACAAATATATAGAAATGACACTAAAATCAGCACACGATCTCCATATTAATCTTGTAGAGGACGTCATTTTCACAAAACATCATTGGAACATTTGACTGTACAGCACTGTTTAAAAAGAGATGTGAAAATTGATGTAATTGGTTCAAAATTATTTCTCAAAGAGAATAATATTTAAAAAGTAAATAAATAAACAAGGTGATCTCATGGTAAACTACTTCTTCATAACACCCAACACTCAGTTGTAATGCCAAATATAGTGACTGGGTATAAGTGCACATACAGAAGGGTACCAAACATAAAACCAAAAATTTAAAATTGAAGACAAAATACCAGCAGACAGGAATACCCCAGGCAAAACCAAATCATAGTCAAGAAATACATAAACCATAAGCTTTCACAAGAATAAGTCTGAAAAAGGCTCTGTAACTTGGTAGAAAAACATACGAGAGGTTACTGGGTCTCCAAGGCTGTCCTGATTGAGTCCAGGTGTCCTTCTGGCCACTTGACTGGAGTGCCTCGGGAAAGTTCCAGTGAGTCATGGTGTTTCAGTAGTTTAGCAAACCAAGCATTCATTAAATGAGATGTAAGTAAGCTGCTGATGGAATTGACATCTATATGATAATGTGAGTACACAGAGAAGTCAAGAGCCAATCCTGTGTTCCTCAAACAGTAGACTTCCAGAGTTTAATAATGTTAAAAAAGTAATGTCTTACTATATTTATATTTATTTCCTGAGGTGGTGGTGGCCTAGCACATAGGATGCTTGCCTATGGACCAAGAGGTCATGGGTTTAAATCCTACCTTCAACACACAACCATTGGGTTCCTGAGCAAGACCCTTAACGCCCAGGTGCTTCAGGGAGACCGCCCCCTGTAGCAGGGAATTGAAGAGGCTTTGGACAAAAGCATCTGCTAAATGTAAATGATTCCTGTGTGGAGTTTGTGTTTGTCTGTACGTCAGCCCTGCAATGGACTTGTGATCTGTCCAGAGTGTTTATTTGTCTTACACCCTATGACCACTAGGATAGCTTCCAGCACCCCTGTGACCCTGGTTAAGGATAGGAAGTTCAGATAATGGATGGATGTTAGAAAGTGCTTTATGAGCAAAAACACACCTGAAGTCTGACTGCACTCTAACTTACGACAGTGATCAGTTTGGCCATTTTTTCAGTGTATTTTGTGTTTGAGGAAAGCCTGGGGTTCCTGTGGAGAAAATAATGGATTAGTCCAGGAGTACACTGGCCCTGGAGGGCTGGTGTCCAGCACAATTTGATCATTTTTACAGGTTTAGGGTGCGTGTGTTTGAGTAAGCAGTAAAACAGAGTGAAACAGTAGTTGTGCAACCATAAAACAGGCATAATTCAGAAAACAGACTTATAAAAATTACTGTAGAAAGTTTTAATGCACATTCAGACAAGTGTGTTTTCACTGAATCCAGACAAAACACTGTGCATTGTTATAGTAACGTCTTGTGTACAATCACAGCATGCCTCAGCCCGTTTAGAGATCTTCTCTCAGCTCACATTTCACCTCCAGCTTATGAAATGCCAAGTTCTGGTTGGGTTCGTTTTGGCAATAATGTGTCAATCCAGACATTTTCACATTCCCCCCGAAGTCACTGGAACACATGACTTGCTCAATGTCACTGAAAATATGTTACAATAAAATATGAGGGGTTTGAGTGTCTGCAGTTAATTTACAATTCAGGCCTGGAAGTAACTGTTAATGAACACTTGGATGCTATGTTTCTGTACAGAGTACATTTTACTGACACAAGTGGGCCACATCATGAAGAGGAAACACTGGATCACTGACTGCTTTTGAATAACCTGTGACATCACATGTAGACAAACTGTGTGCACAAACTATTGCATAGCAGTGAGCTTTTATACACATATATATGATGATCCAGAGACAGGAGAAGGGTTACGGATGACCAACAAACACCACCTATGTAGACATGGGTATGAATATATATTGATAAATTAAACTCAGCTGAGCTGTTGAGAGGTAGAGCAGGACAGGGGTGGAGTGTGAGAAGACAACAGAAAGCACTTAGTATGTCAAAATCCAGAACCACATGTTAAAGACATAACTGATTAGCAGAAAACAGAACAGGGAATGACAGGAAAGACTGAGGTAAGACGGGGCGAGACGGTCACAGTGTTTAATCTAGGAATTTCAAATCCTGGTTCTGGTGACCACACTTTGTGCTTTGTGTCATTATAATATGCAGTGTTTTTGGAGCTGGAATTTAGAGCGTCTCTAACAGATTCCTGACAAGATGCTTTTATATTAACTGGTCAAAAATATGCATTCCAACACCTGAAACATTATGTTTTAGAGTAAAATGTATTTTATAAGTCACTCATGGCAGAGGGGTACAGTCAGTTTTGTAAGCCAAACTAGTCCTCAAAAAATATGTGGCTAAAGGTTTCCCTGCAGTGCATCATTCCACATCAAACCACTTGTGATTGACTGAATTATGCAAATATTTCGAAAAAAGCCCACAATTTCTCTTTAGTTTCTATTTCTATGAATATTAGAATGTTACTGTTGGCTTAATTTGGAGGGCCTTCTGAAATCCGCTGCCATTTCTGTATTGAAACGCTCTTTGAAATACTGCTGAATCCCCAATTCATTTACTGGCTTTGAGGCATACATTTTATAAAATTAAATTAATACAGATACAACTGTTCAGTCCAATGGCCTAGAATCTGGAAAGCATGAAGGGAATAAAGAGTGCTGACATTTGCAGGGAAATCTGATTATCGTGGGCCAAAAAAGAAACAGGTATTGGAAGGGACTGGAAAAGACAAGGTCACAGGCATTTTCAATTTTCCTTGACTGGTATCTTATCTGAAAAATACTGACCCTACTCATTGTGAAGAAAGGCTTGCAACTATCTCTGTATCGCTGAAACTTACAGTGACTACTGTGGTGGGACAAGAGGTTAACTTGACCTGAAAACAGAGGAAGCTTTTCCTGGAAACAGGGAGTGCTCTGGTGATGCCTTTGTAGGATACCCACCTACTTATTTACTTTCACTCACACACACACACACACACACACACACACACACACACACACACACAC
>JBBPDH010000036.1:13039925-13057792 GCA_037974565.1 Clupeocharax schoutedeni | reverse complement strand
TCTGGGTGGAGGTAGCTCAGTGGGTAGGATACTTGCCTCCAGACCAAGAGGTCATGGGTTTGAATCCTACCTTCAGCGGAGCAAGACCCTTAACCCTAAGTTGCTCCAGGGAGACTGTCCCCTGTAGTTAGAGAATGAATGTCGCTTTGGGTAAAAGCGTCTGATAAATGCTGTAAATGTAAATCTGACATTAGTACCTGCCTTACACTCCGGTCTCATGCCCAAATGCAATCAAATCCTCATAGGAATGTTCCAACATCTGTTGGAAAGCTAGAATAGAAGCTGTAAAGCTTGGACAGAGGCTGTTATTGCACAAACAGGAGAAACTGATTTCAGGAGAGACAGGTGAAGCAGGTTTTATTCTTCATAAAAGAACTCAAGTTGCGTGTGAGTGTGTGTGTGTTTGTGCCTCTCACAAGGCGAACCATTTCTTTTTCCTCCTCAGCACTTTTGTTTTATGACAGGGTCGTCACACTGATCTTGTCCAATTATTGGTTCAATCCCCAGCTTTATTTTACGGTCAGTTTGTCTCCTTTATGATGGCACATCCATCACTCTGAATTGTGGAGCAAAAGGCAGGAGGAGGAAGGTGGTGCTGTAGTGCTGTCCATCCTCCCAGTTACTTTCTAAAGAGCACATTCACAAAGCCATGCTGTTCTTAGATACTGATCTGGGATCACCTCTCTCCCCGTATTCTTATGCCAGCCATACAGTTAGAAGTACCATGTTGATTGCAAATCAACAGGAAAGGCAAATAGCTGCCATCAATTTAGCAGAGGTGCAGCACCTTTTAACCACAGAAGTGCTGAGCAAGATATGTTCAGTACCAGTGCTGGTAAAGTGGCCGTTAAATGCTGGTTCGGACTGTTTTGGAGATCACTCAGTTGAAGTGCTTTTTTTTCACTGACAGGGAATATTTTTCGAGTAATTCAAATTGATGAGAGGCTCCTGCAGATTCATCATTGTTTTCATGGCCGGGATTTGGTACCTCTACTTTTTCTACAATTTCAAATATGGGCATGGTTCCAGCGTCAAGATGTCTGTTAAATTCTCTTTCAGTATGATCGTATGCAGCTTATTGATCAGATGATCACGGGCCAAGCACTGATCGTTTAAACAAAGTCAATTTTTGTGGTCAAGTCCCCTCTGTAATATATGGGGAGGGAGAGTTTCTTGTAGTTTTAATTAAAATGAATCCATGGGTGAACTTGGTCCATAAAATCAGTATGTGGGTATCTTCACTGGTTTTAGAGCAACCAGACTATCACACTTTGCATTTTCTAGTTGTTTTTCACTTTCTTTTGTTGCATTTTGGTCCATTTTATTAAACACCTAATTTTACCTACAAAAGTGACTTGATTAACGCAAGACAATTCAACAATTCAACAAGAACTCATTCAACAAGTCCTTTATATTCATCAGCCTGCTGTGCCTAAGATAATGGAAATAATGTGTCACATTAATTGTTCATCAACCAAGAATACCCTAGGTTTACTGTTTAAGTGCAAAAACAAGGCAAAGCTTACTCCTAATATAATTATTTAGTTGAACATTCGTGTGAGGTGTTCTAGGGCAGAGGTTTATATGCACTGATGATTCACTTCACTGTTTATTCTCCTATCGATTAAGTGGAATGGATTCTTTCGTGAAACAGCGCTGCGTGACCTAATCTTTTATGTTAAATGTAGGGGGGTCTAAACAAATTATTATGAAATGTGAAGGATACATGTCCCTTTCAGATTGAATGGTGGAGAGGACCATGGCAGTGACACATATTTGGCAGAGACTAGTTTTGCAGGTTGAATGAACTGAAGTTTAATTCTGAACGGCAGTAAAGATAAAAGTTAGTCGTTCCTGGTCTAGCTGGAAGACAAACTGAAAACAAGGTCGGGATGCTTTTGACAGACAGGTGTTTGTCATATTGTTGTTTCCTAGCCTGCTGACAGCTAGTCACAATATATCCACTTCCTCCGACTAGACCACACCACTGATCCACGCTGTGCTCCGTAAGAAGCTTATTATGTTTGTTTGTCTAATATTGGTACGTGCCTTTTGGATAACAGCAATGAGGTTTCTCTAGCTGTGAAAAGGCTGTCAGTAAGTTGGATTAATGCAGGATGGATGACCTCACCTGGCTCACTTGGAGACGAGCCCCATTCCTCCTCGGAGCTTTAAAACATTCTCCTCAGCAGTTTCTTCTAAGGCTATATTACATTGGCACAGGGCACAATAAGTGACCATCAAAGTTTTTGGCAAAAGTATCATCACTCCTAAATAACTTGATCTGTCAAGTCATTAATTTGGTGGATGGAGGGAAAAAAGGTACAATGCTGTGCAGACTGATTTTTATTGTCCTCTGGATCCAGTGGCCCAGTGCTTTTAGAGTTAAAAGGTCTTTTTACATTTTTAAAAAGCATTCTCTGTTTGTGTTGCCTTAAATGTCTCTTTTTGTGTTTCATTTTTCTGTTGAAATAACATAAATTTTTCTAAGGCTACAGCTAATTATACAAAGTTGTTTGTGAGACAAAGGCATGTCAGCAAGCTCTTGACAGAAGGGAAACTGCAAGTTTGGTGTTGGAGGGAAATTAGAAATGATTAAACATTACTTACAATTTCTTACAACCGATTCATTCACAGTGGTTTTAGGGTTAAATACTTGGTTCTACAGAAACTTCATGACTCATGGTGCTAGAGATAGGAACCTGAAGTGTTTTCTACTTCTAAAAGCTGCCTTATGGAATGTTATTACATGAAGTAGTTACAGACATGATGCTTGAGATGTGCTCTACTATTTTTACAATATCACAGCTCATCATTGTCACTCAGATGGTTTTGCATGAAGGAGAGATGGGCATTTTTTCTTGTGTGCAGCAAAATGTATTAGAAATACAAGTATAGTGTGACCTCGTATAACCTAACTGTGTTTTCGTTTTTACATGTTTTTACAGCTTTGGGAAATCTCCTCTGGAGAGCTGCTTCTGTCGGTGCTTTTCGATGTGAGCGTCATGTCGGTGACTCTTGACCCCTGTGAGTACTTTATCTTCTGTGGAGGAAGCGATGGAAGTATCTTCCAGGTGTCCCTCTGTAGCACGGTAAGCTGGGCTCCCTCGTGTTCTTGTTTAACCCTGGTTTGTGGATATTCAACATGTGTTCACTTATGTAACTGCACCATGCTGATCGAAACCGTCAATATCACACATGAAATATAGACTGGTTTCAGACCCTGGAGCTTTGCTGGTGAAGGAATCAGCTAAAGAGGGAGGAAAAAAGCTTGTGTTTTGGATCGGACTTTCAAGAATATGGGCTTTCTGTCATTGGTTTTCGTTTCCTAGATGCTCATTATTGTTTTAACAAGGCCTCTGCTCTTTGAAATCAGCGTATGGATCTTTCTCCACATTTGTCCTGCTTTCAGGTAAACCCGGCCGTGTAGACTCTGCTTGCTGGTTCAAGGTCTGAGCTAGGGATCTGTATTTTATGGGAGTATGGCTATGATCTTCCGACAGATCCTTCAGGTCTTCCCACAGCGGTGCTTGATTCGGCGTGCCTGCGGCTGGTTGATGTGCTTTGAACGAGGGATCGGGCTGTGATTTTTTTGCTCTCTCTCCCCCCAACCCCCGCCCCCACCCCACCCCCCTCTCAGTCAGGTGCATTGTGTGAAGTGCAGGTCAGGTAAGGGCATGAGGAACAGCTCGTACAAGAGTCAGCCTTGCACCGCCGGCTCTTTGCATGTCTGATTCCACCTTCGCTGAGGAAAAGTGTATCAAAAGGAATTTTCAATGAAATATGTCACTGGGTCCGTGGTGATTGTCGGTTTTATATTAGACTGGTGTAAAGTGTGCTATCCGGGAAAATCTTTTGTAGATGTCTGCTGTGTGATTAGAGCAAACGTGGGCCAGGCTGCTCTGCTTGGGGCCCGTGTTGTTAATCAGATCCACACTCTGTGGGTAATTACAGACCTGTTTTGGGACAGGGACATCCATTTTAGTCCAGATGGCCACGCTGGGCAACACTGTCTACTGTATCTCTCATTTTAGTGTACACTTGTGCACGCGCCAGAACATGCAGTGTAACCCAGTTCATTACATCGACGCTGCAAGGTCAGAACGGGATCCTTCATCCGTTACTTTGCATGCTCATCATTAGAAATGGCACGATACCACTTTTTGTGCCCGATACTGATATTGTACATCTACCGATACGATATAAATCCGATCTTTTTTTTTTTAAACAGAAAACAAAAAATAATGCTTTCAAAAGCATTTTTAAAAATTCGATTTTCAATAATGGGTTCACGAGTCAAAATTATAATTAAAGTAAAAATGACGAGTGCAACCATGCTGTGCCACACACTAATGAGCTGGGACTGGGTTCTCCGGTGTGAAATGTTAAATGTGCTGCTGTGGGTAAGGTTAGGAGTGTCATATGATAATGAACATGCTTGTGTGGGTTAAATTGATTAAACAATTTGATGTGCAAACAATGCAGTTGCATTAGATTACGTAATCAATAGAGTGCAGCAAACATCATTTATCTTCATCACCTGTCTCCATGCGTGATGACAACACCTCGATGTGCAGTTTTCTTGTGCTGTGAAAATGTTTTAATCAAAGTGTATCTTTGCATTATTGCCCCTTAAACAGGTTTGTAATTGAGTTGTTAATATCAAGAGTAGGTATGTCCCAGTCCAGTTTTTTTTAGTCCCATTTTGATGTGCCACAATGTCATACTATGTCCTAAAGCACATCAGCAAGTCTGTACCGGGGTAATAAAAAGCTGGATGTTGGTTAAGGGTGTTTTTTATAGAAACATTTTAATGGGAAACGGCTTAAATGACAAATGACCTCCAGTGTTTGTTAGCTATGTTGGGGTTGTAGCTTCAGTGGTGCACCGTAGAAGCAGAACTTGGACACCAAACATTTGTTGATTATTTCTGTGTTTGGCATCTCCACAGTGGTGTAACGAAAGTGCAAGAAACATAAACATAGGTTTCAGAATAACCCAATTCGCGCTGCTGGTATGCTGATCATGTCCTGCAGTAGTAGTTAGCAGCCATGTGTAACCAATATGAAATTCTCCAGAATGCATAAAGGGCCCAGATGACGAGCTGAACATGTTGCTATAGTTTTACTAATACTGGCACTTACAGTATCTGTACCAGCTCTATAGAATATCCGTGCTAGGCTGAATGAAGATAATATCAGGAATCTCTTATTACTTCCATTTAATTTGTTGTCCAAGGCAGTGTTGTGTAGTCCGTATCCTGAATCAGCCCTAGTATGTTGCCAGACTTTTGAACAATCTTTAGCAGCACATACAAAATACCTTCTTTCACAAAACGTGAACAGCAGCCTTTAAAACAAAAATCTATAAAAGGCGTGTTTTTCTTTTCTTTCTTTTTTTTTTTTAGGAATATTCCTGCTTAGTAGTGATGCTTAAATGCACAGTAGAATGTTTTTGGGCTACATTGTTTAATTAGTATAGCCAAAAAGAACTGTAGCACAGAAGATAAAGAAACTGCCCAGTGATTCAGTCAGCCTATTGCGCTTGTTGATATGGCGATGACAGTAAATTTGCGATATACCGTGCAGCCCTAGTGCACAGTCTGCTATTAAAAATACAGCAAAATATTGAACTGGATTGGGTGTTGCATAGCAAAAGATATATGGATAGGCTCTGATACGGAGTTGGGACGTCCCTTCTTATGGTGGCTTATTCAGTGTGTCTTATCATTCAGTATGATGGTAAATACTATGAAGCTGTATATTACGTAAAAATCTTGCAATTCAAGAACTTGACACAAAGTAACATTTCCAGACCTGACCACAGTCCAGCTGTGAAAAATGATGATATGGCTTGAACTGCATTGTGGGTAGCTGTACCTCAGCTAGATTTCGAGACACCTCACACATGTAACATATTTTATAAGTTTGTTTCATTAAGAAATAAGAAAAGCTGCTTGACATTTGATGGTGCAGTGCCTGATTCTTGGTACTAAACTTTTAATTAATCTGAAATAGAAATGGACCATTTGTCTACAGCTAAGAAGAAAAAAAAACACCAGAAAATGATATTTAAAATTGAAATTGATGCTGAATTATGTGTATTTCATGCCCTTCGTGCTCCAGATACATTTATCATCACTGTGAAGCCTTAATCAGAGTAATAACAGGTTGGAAAAACGGTGTGCCGGGGATTTTCTGCCTCTCGTGTAACAGGACCTAGTTTCTCATTCCACAACGATGCTGCGTCTGGAATCGCAGCCAAGCTTATTAGTCTGCAGGATTTACTGACTTATTTATTTTTCACGTCTCTTAAGCTTGCCTTTAAAGATTTTCAAAGGCTGCTCTCCAATTGATTCAAATCCCTTTGACTTCTTGGACCGGCCTTTAGACTTTTAATTATTTAGGTACATCGTCTTAAAGATGGCTTTTATGATTAGAATAATTGTTGCTTCGAATTCTGCAAGTGGGTACAGGTTTGTTTGCTTTATTTTATTTTGCCCTTTTTCTTATTTTACCTGCAACAAATAAACAGAGAACAAATCCTCCATCAGTGTGAAATCATTCCTGCTCGGAGCCTGTTGCTGGATGTTGGGCCATGAACCTAACAACCAGTTTAAGGATGAACCTTGTTTATCTGTCTCCTAACATAACTGAAACAGGTTCCACTCCAGCTTGGCTTGGAGTTATGTGCAGCTGGAGAGATCCCATACTTTATACACCTGAAACGCTGTCCTTTCTTCTTTACCGCTTTGAGCTTCTTTTCTTAATGCAGTTTGCCTTCACCTTGCGGCCTCCTTTGCTCTGAAATCGGAGCATCTGCCTCTCATCAAAGCCTGAGCCGCCTTCCCTCATCACTGTGGATGTCTATTTATTAGTGAGAGGAGTTAACTGCAGTGGCTGACCTTTTTATTCATCGGCGTCTTCCTTCAGTATGCGCTCGCTAATGAGCGCGTGATGAAGAGCTCCTCGCGGCCCAGCCGAGGTGCGCTGACGCCTGCAGCAGGCTGAGGTTGAAACGGGTTGCTGCACATTGTTGGCCTGGATTGTTTTTCTGTAAATGAACAGGAGTAGAGTTTGTAGAATTTAGGTGCATAAAGAGGCTTTGACAGATTGAAGGCGAGATTTTCCTGCCTGCAGGAGTCAAACGAGAAGCAGCTGCCGATTGAGGAACTATAGGTTTTTGCTAAAGACCTCCTGCAGTACAGAGACATTCAGTTTTAGATGCTAATAGCGCGGAAAGCCTTTAATGTGTTTAAGCACTTGGTTTGAGCAGTTAAATTACATTTTAGATAATTTCTGTCCTGTTGGGATTGGATTCATTACAGTTGACCTCCTCCAGCTAGCTCTCTTCAGTCTTCAGGTTTTAACACTCACAGTGGTAACAGTGCGCTAAAGCTGGGATCACTGACGTATGTGATCCCATGTGACTCTTTATTAATTGGGAAAATGTATTGTTTAATGTCTAGCATTTTTCTTTCTTTATTTTAGACATTGCGGCCAAGTCCTGTCGTACTTCTAATACAAATGTTTGGACACATCAAATACTGGCCTGCAAAATGTTAGTCATGTCCAGTTCCACAAGCTAGCTATGACTCCCCCTATCAGCTTGCGTGGGCAGCTGGTGGCCTGGTGGTTAGGAAGTTGCTCCAGTGCCAATGGTACCACTGAGCAAGATCCCCATATGCTGCTGGCTGCCCACTGCTTCTCTTTTTGAATGGATACAAATTTGGGAATAATTTCACACTCGTCCAGCTGGTCGCCCTGCGATTAGGAAGTTGTGGGTTCGATTCCCAAGACTGCTAAGCTCCTCTGAGGTACCCTGAGCAAGTTACCCTGGGTTCACTTGGTGAATGGGTTAAATGCAGCCTCTGGTACTTCACATGAAGGACCACCGAGTGAAGCAGTGAGCTGGCAATAAAGGGGGGGCGGGGCACCCATGGAGCAGTGTGTGGGTACGGTACCTGGTCCCACTGGCAGTTCTGGGATTCAAACCCACAGCCTTCTGATCGCAAGAGCAACACCCTATTCACTAGGCCACCTTAAACTTTTTCTTCTCCCACTGTCCTACCTCAACACACTTGCTCCAAGAACATTTGGGCTTGTGACTGTCTCTCAATATAAACAGTGACTAAAATGATCTGTGGCTACTTCCATGTTTTCTTGACATTCCAGTTGCTAAAATATCCCTTACAGTAGTATTTATTGCATTTATTCTGTTTGGCCTGCTGTGTGAACAAAGAAGATCCTTAGAGGTTGATCATATTATGACAAGCCACTGTTTATCATTGAGGATTTTATATTTGCCACATCAACATCAGTCAGAATTACCCACCAGCTGTGCGCGGAATTCTTTCATTTGGAACGAAATCCCTTCCTTGCTCCAATTCCCTTCCCTAAATATGGGGTTTCTTTATTTCCTGACCAGTCCAGAGTCTGCATACTAAAAGGCATATTAGCGTGCATACATGAATATGAAACGGATGCGTTTTGGCTCCATACAGAGAGTAATCCATCTGTCCACCTCTTGTCATGTTTAATTGAGAATCCTAAAGCAAATCATTAAAATACTGGCTGTAATGGTTTGAGTCAGCAGTGGTCCAGTTTAGAAATAGTGGAATATGGACCACCCACGAGCTTGATGTCACTTATTCCTTAGCTGATGAAATTAGGTCAGTTGATCAAAGCATTTAGAGCCAAAAAAAGCCTCTGATGGATGATTAGGAGAAGACAGACATGTTAGAGTCTGGACGGGGGGCAGTGTCTAGTGTGAGAAATCTTCAAAGATTGTTCAAATAATCAAGTTATCTATGATTATCAATTCTTTTTTTTCTTTTCATACATTTGGAATTGGCATTAATAGAATACTGATCTTGCAAAAGGCTGCAAATAAGCCAGCTAAGCCATCCCTTTTCAGTGGATGTAACCATGCGTTGGAATCATTTTAATATTACAAAGCGAAAACTTGACAGTGTGCATCATGATCATGATGCACTGTTGATCGTATCTAATGTTTATCAACATCAAGGTTTGCAAATGATCACCAGCATCCCAGGTCAACATCCCAGCTCCAGCCTCATTAATAGATGTTGCCATTTATTATCTCGATGAGTTTCTGTGGGTGTTTTTGTTAAACCAAGGGTTTCACTTGATTAGGCTTGGGATGATGAATGCATGTGGAAAAATCAATTAAAGCCATTTCACATTCCACCTTTGTACGTATAGGACAGTTAAATGACCAACAAATTAGAGAGCAGAACGCAAAAGACACCTAAAATGACATTTTAGCTGCTGTTTTCAGAAACACTATCGATAACTTGATTCCAGCTTTACAAATGAATTTATTTTCTATCAACATAATTCAAAATCAGTGCAGTTTTAATGTATTGTAATGCAGGTCTCTGTATCTAACCGCATGGTGTTTTGCTATATCATGCAGCCTTAACCTGAGCGAATACATTTCTCTTTTTAGAGCCTCTAACACCCCCCTCTTTTCTCCTTTCACTGGCAGGCTTTAAGCCGGGATAAGACCTTCCAGTCGGACAGCGAAGGCAATCAGGTGTTCAAAGGCCACAGGTGAGGTGATGTCTGCTCTGGTTTGCTCTGTGTCTGTCCAGGATCAGTGTCTGAGAGGAAGGGCAAGTTTAAAGTTCAGCCTGAATGCTGAAGGTGGAGCTGCTGTTTTAATCACTGCTGGGTGACACTCTCTCGACCACTTTGGTTTGCAGTCTATACCTTGGCTGCAAATTTTCTGTATGTGCTTATTGTTTTTTTTTTTTTTTGCCTGAATGCTTTGCACAGTTGCTGAAGAAGTGAGGAATTCTAATCACACCGCCGCATGGTATGGGGAAGCTGCCAGTATACGCGTCCGTGCCGTGAATTTCTGGGCGGCTCACAATGGGTACAGAGAAGCAGAGTCCTAGGCTTCTGTAAACAGTGGTACTGTCCAGCCAGAATATACTGCAGGAGTAATTTGGAGTGCAAAATGTTTGTTTTGCTCCTGAAGTATATCACTGTTAAGGCGCACATATGGTTGAGTCTGCCATGTTTGAGCAGGGCCAGATTTTGCGGCCGAAATTTGCCAAGCAGGGATCATCCAGGGAATGTCCACCCAAGCATGTGTATAGTGCTGTTTGCACGCCAGACAGGTGAAGATGATCCAGTAGAAAATGCTTTACTTGCAAATGCTCTGCATTTAGACCTGCATTTAGTAATCACTTTGGCATCACTTTTTGTTAGGGGGTTGGATTAACGCATTAATTCCGATCAATTCATTACAGAAACAATAATGTGTAAAAAAAAATATTTAAAAAAATAATTAATTAATTAATGCTGACTATACGGACCACAAGTGCTCTGTAAAATGAAGATGAGAATGCGCTGCTCGGCCCAGTGATTGGAAAGTTCGCATTTAAAAACGGAAAGACCGAACGTTTGATAGGACTATTGTTATCTACAATTCATGCAATAAGGAGTTTTTGTATCATTGGAGTACATCATGTGTAAAATATCACCGAGCCAGAACAGCCCCTAATCCCAGGCTTGAGATGTCTTGTATGTTAGCCGTTATATTAGTCGGCGATTTGTATGAGTGAAACAGGCGAGACGCTGCGTGCAGCACTTACCCCCATCGCCTCGGGATAACATAATGCTACTCCCTCACAACCCCACCCTCGTTCCAGACCCCCCAGATTAAAATGCTTCTGGACAGCAGTGCTTGTCTGTGCATTGTCATAAACTGTACATTTCAGATTGACAGTTCTATCATTGCTGTTGCTGAAGCTTTTAAAAAATGTTTTTCCCTCGTTTTCCCTCGTGATTGTGACCATAACTGCACATGAACAGTTTAAATTTTTTTTTGCTGTAAATACTTTTTCCACAAAAATGTGTGAATAATTTTGATTAATTTGATTTTTTTTTTTAGTCGCTTGACACCCCTACTTTTTATATTACATTTTTAATAACAACAATACATGCAATAATACATGTCATTTTATACATTATTATACAATGATTTTCATTCATATTAGTAATATATATTGTAATATTTATACAGTAATAGAGTAATATGCAATATACGAACATACGAACATGTATGTGATTATATTGTGATATATTGAAAGTAGCTGCTTGAGATCAATTAGAAAATTATTATAATTCATTATAATTATTACAGAAAAAAGTACAGAGAATCTATAATGAGAATATGGGTAATGAGAATACGTTTTCTGGAGTGTAATTGCCAGATTATTACCAGTGTGGTATTATTGTTTTGTTGCAGAGGGAGCCACACTGGTTTAATATTTTTGAAAACACTGAATATAAAGTTTCGGAAAGATAGTGTCACTAAAGCATCTCTCGTGTACCAGGCTGTAATTTCTTGCTCTGTGTGTGTCTTTGCAGGAACTTGGTGACATGTCTGTCCGTGTCCATGGATGGTACGCTGCTTCTGTCAGGTTCCCATGATGAGACGGTGAGGATGTGGGACATTCAAAGCAAGCAGTGTATCCGCTGCATCAACCACAAAGGTGAGTGCCGCTCTGTATCACTGACAGCATCTCACTTCCTGGCCTACTCTCATTCTCCACCGACCCAGTGCCTCTGTTCACGTTCCGAACCTCCCTTGCAAACATCCATCAGTGTTCGCCCATGCTTGTAGACTTCTCTCCTTCTTGCCAGACGATCTCTCTACGTGCGCCGACGCCTACGAGTTGCTTCATCTCGGCCACTTTCCGTCTGATCTTTCTCGCGCCGCGGCTTTGACTGACTGCCGTTGCAGGATGACTGATGAGCCGGTGTAGTGCAAGTGGCACAAATAGATGGCGGATCTGTGCCTGTGCTTTGAAATGGCCAGGCGCCTCAGCAGGTTTGCACTCTGCTGTGACCAAGATTGACTCTTCATAGGCCACAGAACAGCCTCATTGCCTGGCACATGGAAAACTCAAAGGACTCTGTTTCTTATAAAAGGCACCATGTGCACTGAAAACATCCCCCCAAACAGTGCAGTAGGAAACAGGTGGTGAGGTTATATTTCCTAAACACAGTTAGAAATTGGGGAAAAAAAACCTTTTTAAACAAATGAGAGAAAATATGAAACTGTTTGAAGTTGAGGGATTTCCTAGAACTGTGTTTCCCAGTCCCGGTGTTAAAGGCACCTCACTCTGTAGTGACACACCAGGCCAGCCGTAAGCTGCCAGAGACCCCAGGCCGCTGGTGAGAGCATGTGGCCGACAACAGTCTGTATTTTGTGTGTGGTGTCCCGCTTCAATGGCTCTAATTAGCTCTTGTCAGTGCTGTTTTGGCTGATTGAACATGTTGAATCAGCCTTGACAGTCGGGCACCGGAGATTTCCTAATCATCTCACTTGACAATAACACAGAGGAAATTCACAGGATACTCTCATTTCACAGAAAACACATGAATGTATGAACCTCGTAGTTTAACATTCACTTTCTATAGTCTGTTTAGCCATTTTTACACAGATCAGGAGTCACGGATTCAGTCACACGCGGAGAACCGAACTGACAGTTTTACGCGGAAATCTCCAAAACTGCAAATATCCTCTGCATTTTTTTTTTGCTAATTTTTTTTGCTAAATTGATTCTAATTCTAAATTAAATATGTATAATATACTAATAATCCTAAATATAATCTAAATATTAATTCAGATACATCCCCAGCTATTGGCTGCTGCCCTCCTGTTCTCCTGTTTTTCTTCTTTCTAAAAGATCTTCCGCCCAATCGTCCAGTGCCTTCTGGCAACGCAGCTCAGCATCTCGGGCGAGAATTACAAACCGGCGGCTGCAGTTCTGGGGCCGAGATTTCATTTTACGTTCAGCTTAATACATTACCTTTAACAAAAATGTAGACGTGGCAGACTGGCAGTCTGCGGGTTCTGGAAAAGTCTCGAAGGCACAGTCCATCCCTTGTATACATTTTTGTTGAGGGTAATGTATAAAGCTGAATTTAAAATCAAATTAAAGTGTTTCAAATTAATATTTTTTGAACCGAACTAATAATTGTTGGCTATTGTTGTTCCGATGGTGTTTCAACTTCTGAATATGATAAATATGATACTTTAATATGTATATTAAATTATATTTAATATGGCAGCTACAAGCAGCTCTTACGTGCAGTTGGTCTCACTACAAGTTTATTTCAGAATGATAGCACTTAAAGGCATTATTAGTACTTTATTGTTGTGATTGTACTAATTAGTACTTTTATTAGTACTCCCCCACCTTGTATCTGCCTGAAGCCAGTTTCTAGACTGAGTACGGAACCTGTAGCTACTTGCGTATGACATTCTGATCTTCATTGCCTAGTACTGGATGCTTTTATCAGCCCCTAGTCTTGATGCAGTGTAGAGAACATTCTTCATGTATTCTGGTCAATCTTTAAATGATAAATGATAAACCTTGAGAGTCGTGGATGGATGATTTGGAAATCTCTTTCTACTGTCAGATGTTTGGGCGCTTAATGAGCCACCTTCATTGCTCTAACATACTGATGAGCTCGGGCACAGTGGCTCGCAGCCAAGGCGTTGAAAGCTTTTTTACATTTATTTTTACTTTGGTCCAGTTCAGTGGAAAAGGTCTTACATGAGTGTGCTCACTATGCAGTTCTCCTTTAGTTAATGTTACCTGTCAGCATGCGGCTGAAAGCTTGCGTGCTGTTTGTTAAATGGAAAAGGAGCCGGCGACCCTGAGGTGACACTGATTAATTGTTTTCTGGATCTTCTGTTGTTAATTGCTATTGAATGATGACTTACTTCAGGAACAACGTTGGGGTACTGATGTTTTCAGATGAATGAAAACGTATCAGTTTATTTAGAAAATGATGAATGCCATTATAACAGTTTATTAGAGATAGGAGAGATGTGGGATGACAGAGGCTTTGTAGTTCCTCAAATAATTTTGGATCAATGTGGCCTAAATAGCTGAGCTGAAAACAAAAACTTTTGATAAGATACCTGCTATAGTTAATGATTTCTTTAGCTAAAAACCACTTGTTCTTCTTCATCCTGCGCTGTTTGTCTGTGTTTACTTTGGAAAGTGTCTATAAATGCCCCATATATGCTAGGAGCATAGACATACTGGGTGCTTCTTGAAGCAGTACTCGGGCCAAAGGCAAACATGTTTATTTGAAGATGTGCTTCTCTTCCTGATATCTAAAGTGCATCTCTTCAGGGTGCTAGAATTTTTCAGAGGTTGTACAGCTTGTTTTTGTAGCGCAAAAATATTGTACCAAATTGATAACTTGACCATAATAATGTTTAATGTTAAAATACCCCATAAATAGCATTGCTTTCTGCAAAAGTGAAAACCTTAAACTGCTTGCTGGTTAGGAAAAGCTGTCTGTCACAAAATTGTCCAGGTTTTTTTCTTTTCCCATTTACACATCTTTTGGGCTCTTTCATCTAAGGCCTTGACTTGAACTGTCAGGATCCAGTCCCTGCCGGCTCTGTACACTCCGCCCCATCCCCCCCCCCGCATCTGCCCTCGTATGATCCGGACATGGTAAGCAAAGAGTAATTAAATAGAAAAAGGAGTACAGAAGTTATCCGGACTGTACTGTGTGTTTGCCTTCAGTGGGCAGGGGTAGGGTTACTGGCGGTCTCTATGGGGCACTTGATCATGAAGGCAATTAAGTCCAGTTTCACGCCTCTTCCCCAGACGATGCTGATCTCCAAACCCTCCCCCACTTCCTTTTATCTGTCTTCATTAAGGCCCGCGGCTGGACCCGCGTTCAATGGAGCAGCAAGCACAACCCAAATAACCAAACTGAGCCTGTTTTAAAAGCATCTTGATTCTTGTAAATTACGTTAGCTGGAATTGCCACCAGTTTAAAAGCTGATTAGACTTGAGTGCATGCGGTTTCATTTAGTCTTTTTGTATGGTGTTGAATGATGAGGCTTGAAGCATTACTTCAGACAGAAAATAAACATTTTTCTTTAGTTTAGTCCACTTTGACAAGTGTAAGTACTAAATAAGTCAACCATGGTCTGTTAAAAATCATAGCTGCTTCCAGACTAATCCTAGTTCAGTTCATTTTTATGAAGGCCCACAGTAAGCGAGGGAATATCCAAGCATGCCTTCCTCTTCTTCTAGCAGCTTGTCAGCACAGTAGTATCAGCATAATCTGAACATTCAATTCTTCACAGACACTTATTTCATTCAAGCTGCTGGTGATAATGGCAGACGAGTCATAAAATAAGATTGAAGCAATATTGATTTTGGCACATGGGTAGCATATTTTTTGTCTAGACAAACCAGTCAGCATCCTGATTTGGTTAAATTAAGACAGACTTTCCATTATAGATTATAGTTTATAGTCCATTATAATTAAATTAAGTCTTTCCATTATAGTTTTCATTTTAATTGGAAGTTCAGGGTGGCTGACACTTTTACAACGAGTTTATGCAGTTATAGGCCAGTGAAAAGTTTAAAACGGTCGTAATTTACTCTAATGTGAAATTGCATTATTCTTGTTGCATTGAGTTCATTTCAAGTGCCTCAGTTTTAAAATTGGTTTATTAAAAAAATATTTTTTTGTAATCAGTATCTGCCAATACACTTTGGTATCGTCATGGAGCTCAGTATCTTTAGGAGTTTACAGATACTGGTATTGATACTGTTTATTAATGCTAGTGTTTATTAATGCTACTTTACAATTTGGTCTGAAAATAGACATCACATGAAAATATGTGGCATGATTCGTCAGTTATTTAATTTTTTATAGTTTCCTGAGTTTCCTGTGTTATGAGAGAGGAGCAGTTGCTACAGAGATCGGATTGTGATTTGCAGAGCGTCACTCACATCTCTCCCACTGATCCAGTCTAGCATCAGCCATGCCAGCTTTGTTAGAATGCATTAATGTTGTGTAATAGCAGCGCCATTCTTCTTCTTGAACCAGTTTTAGTGCTGGTACTTGATTCCCATCCTCAATCAAGCCAAGATCAGAAATAAGAAGTGTGGGAGTATACTTTCTCCGAACTTTCCCCGAATTTCTGAGACATAACTATTATCTAAATAAATAAAGATATGTTAGCAATAAGCAGTGATAATAACCTTTCTTTGTATTTTTCAGCAAACTCACTTCTTATGTGACTGCAAATGAAGGAACTGGCTTGTAATTAGCCTTACATTACGTCTATACCACCATACTGGCCGGTAGTTCTGGTAGTCTGTAGGGAGGATGGAATCCTGCAGTACACCAGGCTAGTTGTCTTGTCAGACATTCACACACGGCATTTGAAAACAAAGATGAAAGGCCTTTCAATACTTTTTTCCAATACTTAAAAGAACATTTCAGAAGAACCCAGGGTGACCCAGCCCTTCTCTGTTTCTAATCTGAAATCTGACATTTTTTGTATTGCCATCAGCATTACATGCGGCTCAGTGAGAAAACAGCATTCATTAGCCACAATGTTCAAATTCAAATAATCACGAAGCTATTTTCTGATGTCAAAAGCGACTGCCGATGTTGTTGACCCCTGTGTTAATTACACAGCTGATTGCTGTCTCAATTAGGCAGCCCCTGTCTAATCCCCTCACCCGGCCTGACTCAAGGCAGTGGCAAGGCCAGAACTGTGGAGAACTCTCAGATAGCCAAAGACTTAATGAAGATGTCAGACCAGCTCCTCGCTCATGTCCTTTTACTCTTTAGAACGGAGCTGCGGTATCTGATGCCAAGTACTTTCAAGTTCTCTGTACAAAGACTCTAAAAGAATTGGATGGCTATCCAAAGAACTGGGTTTGGCTATGGGTATCCTTTACATACCTTAAATTTAGAGCAGCACAATACATATTGCGATGCCTTTCAAGATATCAAAGTGCTCATGCCATCACTTGCTATGTTTACTCCCCACCAAAACATTCCATATATGGAAACAAAGCTGCAAAAATGTTCAATTTACAGTTGTGATGCCACAAATCCAACACATTTAAAATAGGTCTCATTATTCTGGGTATGGTTTAACCCATTCATGCACCAATTCACCAACACATTTTAATGGTTATATAATTCAACAAAACTCATATTTTCATTATGAGTTCATTAGATCACCCAGTAACTCACCTAGAGCTGTGATTGGTTGCCCTGTCAAAAGTCCTCATTTGTTTTTGGTTTTTTTTGTAGCCTTATGAGTGTTGCTGAGACTGATAAAGTCAGTTTGGCGTTTGTTGTCATCCATTTACATACACAGCATATGATTGAACAAAATAATGATTGCAATTAACAGATGATAAATTATGCAGCCCTACTAGAAACTGTTAGTGTGAAAGTAAATGTTTGTTGTGCTGTCAAAAAAGTGGATACGGTTGCATTCAGCCTTTTATGTATGAAAAAATGGTCTTCTTGTATTATTTGAAAGAGGGGAGGCTCAGATCTATAACAAAGTACTTTCCCCATAAAGAAGACTTTACATAAGAAGGATCAGTTTTACGAGGGGAGTTTCTGTAATTCTGAGTAACACGCATGTAACTCAGTAACAGGAGTTACAGTCTATGCCTTGCCTGTTCCTAAGTTTTATGTTACCATGAGGTCGATTCAAAAAGTACATTTAAGAGAGCTCTTACCAGTTCAGCCAAACATGATGTGTAATTATTAGGGGTGTAACGAGATCTTGTGGTACGAGATCAGATCTGTCTCGCGAGATGCGTTTGGTCTCGCGAGACCGTGACGATATCCTTGCGTTACTAAAAACCGTGCCTTTGAAGAAAACGGAAAGAAATTCAGTTCGCATGAAAGAGCAAACGACCCTCTCTCTCGCACGCGCGCTCTCTCTCTTTGTATTTCTCTCTCTCTTGCGCGCGCGCTTTCTCTCGTGACTTTTCCGGAGCGCGCGTGTCTCTGTCTTTCTCTGTA
>JBBPDH010000036.1:12983425-12993796 GCA_037974565.1 Clupeocharax schoutedeni | reverse complement strand
TCTCTGTCTCTGTCTCTCTCTGTCTCTCTGTCTGTCTCTCTCTGTCTCTCTCTCTGTCTCTCTGTCTGTCTCTCTCTCTCTCTGTCTCTATCTCTCTCTTTCTCTGTCTCTCTACTTCTTTTTTTCTTGCTTTTCCCACCTATTCCTTCTCATCTCTCACCTTTAACCATTCTTTGGCTTTCTGTTCTCTTCATCTCTGTTGTCTAACTCTCTCTTGTCTCATTCATTTCCCTTCTCTTTTGCACTTTTCTCTTTTTCATTTACCTCTTTCCCTCGTCTCCATTTTCTTGCTATATATTCCATTTGTATCACTTTGTACTTTACTGGCTGTTTCTCTATTCACTCTCTGTTCTGCTTCTTTTTTCTCTCCCTTCTTTATCACTCATTTTTACTCTTCTGTCTCCTTGTCTTTGCTCTCACTCTCTCTCTCTTTTTTTCTCTCTCTTCTCTGCTTCTTACTTATGCATCTCTTTCATGTTCGTCTTTCTTTCTTTCTCTCTCCATTCCCACATTTTGGTCTTGGCACTCCCCAGTCCCCGTTTCAAGCCTAGTAATCCATTTGCCCTGGGATTTGGCCCTCCTTCAAAATCCCTCTCGCTTACAGTTCCGTGTGAAGCCTCACTGTCCAAACCACAGGGATATAATGGAAATGGGTCGTCATATAATAGATATAAATGATATGTTGTCGTCATATAATAGAAACCTTAAAAAAAACCATAACAGATTATTAACAGATTAGTATTATTAACCCTTTTCGTCTGGCCAATTAAAATTTTGTGGTAAAAATGTTCCATTTTTAGTCTGAAAGCTAGCAGTTTGAATAACCTAAGCTACAATTTGATGTGATTTTTTTTAAATTACCTGTTGTAATTAAACAACAGACTAAAGTTTGGCCATTTATAATATCTTTTGACTCTGGTTTAATTTCTTTTCACTTTTTGTACAGCCTGTTACTCTCCCTTGAAGAGGAGGAGGACAGTCTTGAACAGATCAGTAGGCCTTGAATGAATAGTTATTCATTATGATGTAGCTATATTTCTATGACCATGGAATATAATATACATCTATAACCTGTTTTAAAACAAAGAAGGGGTTGATACTTGATAGTTGGGCCAAAATAATAAATGCAGTAGTAATTCAATATATTAATAACCATTAAACCATTAACCATTAAAACAATAAGAAACAGCTTTTCAACTTAAAATAAATAATGATTTGACATGATTACTGACGCCATAAATGTTAATCGTGCTAAAATGTTGGGCCCTGGTATATGCTTTATTCTCGAAGACTGCAGCGCATGGCAAAGGGATGGCTTTGATTTATTCGTGATACAGAGAGAGGGGTTGCCTAGTTTAACATGACCTACAAAAGCCTGTACTGTTGGCTACACACTTTCTGATCTTTTCAAAGCACCTTCTCAGAGAATTTTGTTTACTCTGAAGTGAAAGACTGGACTATAAAGGGTTGAGAATTTTGCATTCATTTTGATTCTATTCTTTTTATTCTGCATGTTCTTATGACGGCTAATACTATAGTGATAGCCGGCTTTGAGTTTGAATCTACATTTAGATTTACTCATTCCCTCCTGTTAATTGGTGGCTGTTAGATCAGCAGAAATATGTGCTCTTCTCCATAGATTGTTTATAGTACTCCGTTTGTTGCTCACTTGTAGGTGACACATTCAAATCCCAGTGCAGCATTTTAATCACCTTAGATCTGGCTATAGAACTGTTTTGCCCAACTCTCTGAAACAAGCACAGAAAACTTTGCATTCCTTTGTTTCCCCGACTAAAGAGATTTTCTCGTTTGTTAGAGTAATGTAGCAGGGAAATATCCATCACCTCAGTTAAACACATTATGGCACTTGCTCCTCCAGGTCTCAAATTTCCATCATAGATCTTGCTCGCTGAATTGTTATGCACAGTGTTGTGTGCTGAGAAATCTCCATTCATTGACTGCATTGAGGCAGGTCATTTGGAAAAAAAAGGATCATCAGTAATCATGCGTTCCTAAATAGCACTCAGATTCAGCCTTCGTCTGGTTATTTTGCGCCGACCCTGGAGTCTTCAATATTCATATAAAGTCAAATTTGAAGGATTATTTTCAGTGTATTACAGAAAATAGTGCTTTTCTTCCAGGAGATCCAAACTCCAATTATGTCTGTGTTATTGTTTCTGAGGTCTTAATGAATGTTCTCAAGTTAAGTTTGCCCCTGAGTGTTGCCCTCGCGAAGCCCCGTGTTTTTTCTGATTGAGTTTTGCTGACTGATGCCTCCTCAGACGTGAGGCTGTAGCTGCATGCCGTCTGAGTTTTACAGCACCACGAAATAGAAAACTTCAGGGAAGATGAGATCATTTGACAAACTATGTTACCATTATAGTAATATGTAGTGCAGTATTTTCAGCATTCTGCTGAAAAGTTTTACTGCTGGCTGCTGCAACTGAATTTGCTGATTGCTTTTCTTCACCAGTTCACTTTAATCCAGCTTCTCTCCTTTGCATCATTGCCTTTCAATGTGTATTTTTTTTACCTGTTTCTCCGAGGTTCGGTTTGTGTGGGTTTATGTACCATAATTATATATCAGGAAGTACCTGGGGCTGGAACTGTTTTAGCTGCTTTTTGCTGAATAGGCAGATGCAAATACATGCAAATGTATGTATATAAGTTGGGTTACAAAAACAATTAATTCAAATTGGACTGTTTGTTTTATTAACTTAGATTCCATAGATTGACAGTGGAAACAGTCCTTTTTGAAATTGTAACCGTATATACTGACTGAACAGACCGTGAATTAGTTACACTTTTCTGCGATATAGGAGCCTTGATGTACTGGATATTTAGAGCCTCTATTTTTCCTTCCACTATAGCACAGAACAGACAGGTGCTTGTGGCACCGTATAACGACAGCTTACAGTCAAGTGTCTTCTTCAAAGGACAGCAGTCAGTTGAAGGACACTTAAACCTAGAGTCAATACTGACATCGGTGGCCTTTGGATTAATGCAAGAACTCACATTTGTTGTGATGTCCTGATGTGGAGCAGTAAGGGAGGCTTCACTGGTTCCAGCAGTCAGCCCGATTGCCTTTGTTTGGAAACCTGGCTCTGGCGTCACTGACACCTCACAGCCAATGGGTTGAAACCCGCCAGTGTAAGATTAGTTCCAAGTGGGTTTATTGTTCACACAGTGGCCTTGCTGGTTGCTTGATCTTGAAGCAGTGACCATCATAATGTTTCTGCCCACTGAAGGTGACATTAATAACTGACATGTGAATACTGGCCGCTCTTGTGTGAGGCCGAATCTTTTCACGCGTCGATGCTTGTGCCACATTTGTGGGTCAAAATCTTCACAGCAGTCTCTGAATGGAGGTTGCGTGACCCCAATCTCCTAGTTTGATCTGTGTCAATATGAGAGAAAACATCGCTGATTTACCACCTTCAGTATTTTATGCACCCAAACCTAATAATTGTGGAGACTATTCAGTTTTATGGCCAGTTTAATTCGTCACACAGTCTTGGCTTACCAGACACATTCCCTGTTTAGACTTTATTTCTTGTATTCCTCAGGCATCTCGTAGATAGCCTTAGCTGTATTTAATAACTGGAGGAGTTTTGAACAATAATGTGCTTTGCTGTATATTAAACTGAGGAGACTCTGTGTAAGTCTTCATCTTTTCCCTTTTGCTTAATTGTCTTCTCGTTTATCTCTCTTCCTGCTATTATTTGATATCCGAGATGCATGAAAACCCATTCCCTTTTCACAATTGCAATCTTTATTGAACTATTTCCCTCTCATCTTGTGAATGGGTATGTGGCACAAACTTGATTAGCCTGTTCTTTTCAGTCACTTCAGTAGAGCTCCTGTCTTCTTTTGACTCAGTTCCTTAAGCACATGCTCACAGAACACATGAAGCATGCAAGCCAACATTGGGCCTGCAGTACCATGGATGAAGTTCAACCACCGAAGACAAAGAATGCAATTTGTTGCCTTTCTGAAAACTTCAGATAAGCTAAGGTGCATTCTCCACTGCACTGTGGACCTCAAAGTAGGGGCACGTTGCATTAAATAAAAAAAGGCTTTTAAAGTATCACTAATTATAACTGTCCAAGATTTTGGTTCTTCGACAGCATCTCAGGCTGTCAGTCAAGCCTGCTTAATAAGCGTGTTTCTCAGAACAATACAAAATGTACATGCCTCCCCAAGAGGAGGACAAAAGACAAATATGGACTCTGATCAATATTTCATTTGTCCATGGCTGTAAAGCTTTTCAGAAGCTTGGTTTCGGCAGAGTCTGGGTCATACAGAGATGAGAAGAATTCGATCAGAGGTGGCCAGGCCTCTAGGCCCAGGAGCACTAAGCCACTGGAGCAATCAGTCTGATTCACAGAGGCAGGTGTTACCACAGGGCTTAAAAAATGATCTGGACTGATGAGGACTACACCCAAGACTGGTATTAAATACACTATTCCGTGAGCATCCAGTGCTGGAAATATGAAAAAAAATTAAAAATAGGTCAAATGTATTTTCACAAATAACATTAGTACTTTGTTGATTTGGGTTCTGTGTTTGGTTGTTGTCTTGTTGAAACAGCCATCTTCTTTTTAGATTGAGGTTCTTGGCAAGTAAAATTAAAATCAACATTCATATTTCCTTTGATGTTGTATTATGCCCATTTTGACAAAAATGTGACTTTTGACTTCAAAAAGTAAGTGGACCTGGTTGATCTCATGCTATTTGGTCTTCTAACAATAAAGTTAGCAGAACAGTATCTGTGGTGTGTATTACACTGAAGTTTTCAGTCAACACTGTGTTCATGAGATGAACCCAGTCCAGTATGTTCATTTCACAGATTATACTCTTCCTGCTCCAGGAAAAGTATCATCTGTGAAAGTGTGGTTAGTAAGTTTGAGTTTAATTCAGTCTAAACTTGTTAAAAACAGTCTTTGTTCAAATCAAATGTTGTTCAAACATCCCCAAGAATATCAAATTGTGAACCCAATACCGTAAAGTATCATAATACATTTTATTATAGGCGCCTTTCTGGCACAACAGGACACCGTACAATAAAACAAGTGCTACAAACAGTAAAAACAACAATTATATACAAGATTTTAAAAAGCATATCAAATGTACACCATTAAGTCATTGCAGAAGAATGAGGGAGAGAAAGCACGCTTGAACAGATTGAACAGGTTTTGTGTTTGGACTGAAGTGTGATCATGAATTGATGTTTCTAAAGTGAGTGTATCATTGCACTTGTCTTTGTAACATCTGTGTTCACTGAACTCAATTAACACCAATTTTACACTAAATGTGCTGACCTCACTGCCTGGTACCTGGGTGTAATATTCTTCTGTCTTACTCAATGTAATAATGGCATCAAACCAAGCTCAAAAATGCACTTTGGGTTTATTTTGGACCCTTGATCTGTGAAGCCTCCCAAAAGTTCCTACCTAGAAACAGCACAATACCAGTCTTCTTGCTTATTGTGCAGTCCAGGTCCATATTCAAAGCAGCCGACAGCTGTATGTTAAGTATTAGGAGCCGCTTGGCACTTGTGTAATTATCCAGATGTTTATAGAATCTGATGAAGAAAACAACCGAGGAACCAGCCAGTCAAAACTTCTTTCCACTGGCACATCCTCTAAATAAAATGTATTAATAGACATTTTAAAATGATCAGATTGTATTACAGCAAGTCTTCTATGCTTCATTAATGGTCATAATGTTAGATGGGGCAGCTATAAATTACATCAAAAGCATCACATTTGAAAAGCCCAGTCGAATCATTACTAATGGACTCTGTTAACCAGGAATATACAAAGTAAAACGTTATACCTGGGAGTCCATTACAAGGGCCTTCCGGACAGACAGAATCAGTCATTTTAAAAGTAAGAATAATTCTGCTTAATAAACATCAAATCATAATGAATGTTCTGCATTTGTAGATGCCCTTTATGGCAACACTGTGTAAATAATATCAGGTTTTGAAAAACAATGTGGTGTCACACCATAACATATTAAGCTCTCTAGCACCCTACTATTAAATATTGACTTTGTAGTGCCTGTTAAACATGTTTCCATATTCTATAAACCAATGAGACTGCATTACCACCTCCAGCATGCAGTATTTTCCGCTCCCCTACCTCCTAACTCTGATGTCCATTATCACTTAATTAATACATTTCAAGTTTAAACAAATTAGGCAAGTTAAGCATAGCAAGTTCATCACATTCTAAGTCCCCTTACATGACTTGACTTGAAAAAGAAGCTGATTCTCTTCTGCCTTTTCCGTTTGTGCTTTTGTGCATCCTAATTATCTTGCAGAACAAAAAGGAACAATAGTAGCTTAAAGGGACAGTCCTGTGATTGGAAAACGCAGTGGTGCAGGAGACAGTAAAAGTCTTCACAAGTCATTATTGTATTTATGTTACTATATTTCTGTTCATATTTTCTATCCATTCATCACAAAGATGAATGTTCATGTGCATAAAAGCACCATTTTATTTTATTTTATTTTGCAACAATCTTGAATTTTCTCAATGAAAGGCATTCAACCATTTAGATGTAGGTCGTGGAAATGTCCCTCTGCAGGCAAACCTCAAAACACTCAATTTGTGTCTCAAAGCCCAGCAGAGTTTGACAAGGGCAGCAAAATTCGAAAGATAATGACTTTAAAAAAAATGTCTGGAAAAAATAGCAGAGGAGCAATGAAAGCAGTGGGTGTACAGTCAGTGGTCTATAGCCCACTAATTTGAATATGTCTCAAAGCTGCCATGTTGGAGTCTGAGCAGTTAATATTAGTTACTTTAATAAAATTCGAATCTGTTCTCTCTTCTGACTCTAATGTTGGCTGTGATAGGCTGAATTGTTGTGGTAGCCCATAGCATATGGTGGTGCTGTTGTAGGGCCAAAGAAATTAACTTCTTGTTCTTTAACAGCAAAAAAAACATGTGGATACCAAAAACTACACATTATTATAACCCTACTAGCCCATTTTGTCCTGTCATCCCTAGTTTCATCTAGTGTGAAACAGCAAGCAGGCTGAGGAGCAATCTGGAACAGAACTATATCTGTTTACAATTTTGAACTCTTGTATTTTCACTGTAGAGCACAGTTCTGTGGCCAGGGTCCAGTGTGCATTACATAATTAAAATGTACACTATGTAGGCTAAAATATACACTTGTCTATGGACACCATTTGCTTCAAAGAATGCTATTTCAACCCACTGTGTACTTGTGTATGTGGCTGGGCTTGAGGATAAACTCTCTGAATCTTGAATAAAATACCTCCACTGCTAGGTGCTAGTATTAGTCGACTTCAATCATCTGTACCTTTTTGGTGAACAAATACTCAGTTCAGCTGAAGGATGCTGTTGTAGTGCAGTGGTGGAACATATGATGCATTTCTGTGTTCCACTCATTGCCCAAAAATGACTTTGCAAAATGAGGTTAGTAACTGTGAAAAGATGCTAATACACCATAGAGGAATGATGACATTTACAGTTTAGCTTCATGCTGGAGGACTATGAGGGAGATTTCAAAGCCGAATTAGGCCTGTTTAACACATTGCTACCTCTGAGCTTCCTGAGCAGCATCTTTCTTTTCATCTTGGTTTTCATGTTAACAAGTTAGGACGTTCGCACAGCCTGCACAAGCAGCTCTGCATCTGGAAATTGTCATTAGGCACAAAAATGTTCAAATATGACAACTCTCAGCCTTTATGAAATGAAAAATTGGTCAAACATTTCTGCATATTCATATTCCAGTAGGATCCAACAGGATTTCCCAATGACAGTTCAGAAAAACCACAGTGATTTTTAATATAAATCTCCAAAAATTGGCTGATTCCACAGTGAAGGTCTGCTCCACGGGGCATGTGTGGCATGATATTTGTGTCAATTGCATCTTGCGCTAAATGCGTGGCGGTTGGCAGGCCTGTGCTTGAGAGAATGTCATGAATGTTAAAAGCGAATGCAGGCAATGTGAAATTTTAGTCTTGAATTGTTTAACTTTTTTTTGACAATTCAACATTCCATGTGGGATATTTCCCAGTTTGGGCTTCTTCTAAAATAGAGCATGAAGTAAAAACAAGGGAAAATCCTTGTGTGTGTGTCCTGTGCTGTGACTTGGACAGGAAATGTTAGTATTAACTCTTTTTTGTTGATAATTAGTGTGCTGAATCCCATATTCTCTGGACTTTGTGACGTCTTTGAAGTGTCTTGTGCACTTAAGCAGTGGCCCATGATAAATGAGGGGAGGAGAAAATTAAATTGGCAGAAGAAGGCTCATCCATCGATCTGCGGCTGACAAAGGAAAAAATGACACAAATCAAAATGTGCACTTATCCCCCACCAGGCATAGTGACTGTAGTGTACTCTGATGTTTAAGATGCATGGCTATTTGCATTTCATGGACAACACTAGCTCACTATGTGACAGCTGATAAACCTAAAGCATACGATAGATTGACTCCGTTTTAAACGGGTACAGCTAGTGTACAGCTAGTATAAGCTGCTTTTATAGGATTTTCATTGGTGTTTCCAAAGGAGAACTCCAATACTCATTCTCAGTATACCCAATACAGCTCATTATAAACCATCATTATAAGTATTTTTGTTTAGTGTTTTTTTTTGTTTAAATAAAAAATATAATAAATTGTGACCATTAGTTTTAAATATATTTACATTAATTATGTGATGGGTGTCCCAAAAATGTTCAGATGTGTTCTGTCAGATTAGCGCTTAAAGAGAAAGCAGCAATGATGCACAAGTATGTTCAATCTTCTGAAATCTGTGTTCAGTGCCAGTTTGTTATTGGGAGTGAAGCTGCTTTACAGAATGCAAAGCCAAGTTACACTATGCTGACTAAAGTATTGGGACATGTTTTTCAGGGCTTGAGCTAGGTCTATTACTTCAACTGAAGGACAATGTTAATGCTTCAGCAGACCAACACCAGGGTTCCAACTTTGTGGCCACAGTTTGAGGAAAAACCTTTTCTATTCCAGCATGACTGTGTCCCAGTGTACAAAGCAAGCTCCATTAGGACATGGCTGGAGGAGTTCAGTGTGGAAGAACACAGAATCCTGACCTCAACCCCATCCAGCACCTTTAGGAAGAACTGGAACAGAGATTGTGAGTCAGGCCTTCTTGTCCAACATAAGTGTCCAACATAAATGCTCTACAGAATGAAATGGCACACATTCCCACAGAAACTACAAAATCTTGTTAAAAAACTTCATAGATAATTGGAAGCTGTGTTGTTAAAGCTGCAATGGGGGACTAACTCCATATTAAAGTTTATGTATTAGAATGCAATGCCATTAAAGTCTCTGTTCGTGTGATGGTCAGGTGTCCCAATACCTTTGTTCATCTAGTGTATATACCATTGCTAACATAGTGTGCAGTAAGTTTTGTTTAAGAAGGACCACTCAGTGAGATTTTCTTATTAAATTTGTAAAGATTATTGCCGTCCATACGTAACAGGAAACGGTGGCTTCCTGAGTGACCAAGGACACCCTCAGCCTCTTCACCGGAACAACATTAAATATTTTTGCCCATTTTAGTCATCTTTCCACCCACTCCCCCATTCTGTGATACCACTACTGCTGGTGAAGGCCAGCATGTGCTTCCTCCAGTCATGTGAAGCAGCAACAGTTTTTGAACTGAAGCATTCACAACGTGCCAATGGCATCTAACCCACCCAGGTATGGCAGTCTCTTAGACTCGTACCCACTAAGGGGACAATTTCTTTGTGTTTGTGTATGTGTGTGTGAGTGTGTGTGTTAAGGGTATGACATACTTCATGGCATGCTTTGCCTTTTTATGGATCCATGGAACATTTTAAAACAGTGAATAATAAGCTTTTATTGCTGAGACTCAAGATTTTTGAGTCTAAAAGTTTCTGAATATTACAAAGCACAGAATAACAACATCAACAAACACTTGAGTATTTAAATTATTCAGGCCGGCACTAATTGTATGAAATATCTCCTGTTATTTAATGTTGGGGGAACAAATCTGCGTGAAAGGTCTCCAGGCCTGATTTGGAATAATACTAAAGTGTTTCTGGCTGTTTTGGAACCATTCAGGCAGGTCTGCTGGTACATAAAAAAAATTGTTTGATTGACACCCCAGAATAAAAACTTGTTGGGCGTTATGTTTGAAAAAGGCACATGAAAGTGAAGAACCTTATGAAAGCTTAAAGAAGCACTTAAAAGGCTCTATACTGATTTATGGGTTCTTTATAGAACCTTTATATATACGCAGTGTTGGGGTTAGTTACTCAAAAAAATTATATATTACATATTACATATTACTCTCAAAAATAGTAATGCCTTACTTTACTTTATTACTCCCTGGAGAAAGTAACT
>JBBPDH010000036.1:12960273-12973368 GCA_037974565.1 Clupeocharax schoutedeni | reverse complement strand
AATGCATGCATACATACATAGATTAGTTGGTTTGAAAATGTTAGTTCAAATGTGCACATATAAGCTAGCTTACAGCTGACTGTAAGAAGCTAAAAAGCTGTACATTGAAATAAATAAATAATGCATAACTACATACATAAATGACATTGATTCGTAATTGATTTTGTCATGTTTTACTTTCCAGAGCGTTTTCTGAGCAAGAGCATTGGAGCTACTTGTCAATCAATCAGGTGACCTCTGGACCTCCCTAAGCAGGCCTGGTCCTTCTGTCCTCAGTGATTGTACTCTTTCACACATCCTTTTTTTCACATTACAAATACAAATTGTTTTTCATTTTGTTTTGTTTTTTTCACTATGATGTTCACATACATTAGTAGCCTGATGCAACAGTGATCATTTAAAATGCTTTTTATGTTTTATATTTTTGTTACAGGCATACAATATCATCCTAAAACTGTTTGCAGCATTGCAAATGATTCATAGTTTTAACTGTACAAAAAGGGGTAAAAATGCAATGTTTCTATGTTGTTTTTACTTTGAAATGTTACTAATACATGCAAAAGCAGTCAGGAAAAAAATCTGCTGTCTTCAAGGTGGAAATAAAGAGTTTTTCACTCATTACAGAAAGGTGACTTTATTGTGTTTTATGGAACTTTGGACCAAGAGTCCACATATGTGGACATAATTTTTATCTAAAAGTACATCATATCAAAAGATGATGCTTAGTTTATATTCTAATTAGGTTCTAATAAGCCCAAAGAGTGAAATAGAATGCATGTAAAAAAACCAGCTCGGGCCTCAGGAGGCTATAGATACTTCCATATAAACTTCCATATAAAGTGTCATGCTAGGTGAATTTCTGAATGTTAGCTGGACGATTAGAAGATGTGTTAAGGTCAGAAACAGGGTTCCTTTCTTTATGCAGGGTGAAGCTGCTAGTCTAGCTCTCAGGCTCTCAGCTGGAATGCAAACATGTTTTGGAGCTTTAAGCTATATTCATGAGTTTCACTCGGCTGCCTTCCCATGAGGTAGGGATCACTCTTATCAAAAGAGCCCACAGCAGCACATCATGCCACACCACTGCTGTGTGTGGTGTGGATCAGCGTGGCACAGTGTTTCACTCTCTCTTTCTAACGCTCCCTGCAAACACAAGTAAGAGTGCTCTGCAGCACGTCCATGCCCAAAAGCTGCCTGCCGCACAGCACAATAGGATAAAGCCAAATCTGCCGACCAGACCCAAACTGCACAGCACAGGACAATTGTGGGGGGAAGCGTAAAGCTGCAGCGCAAGGCATCTAGATCAATAGCCCTGAGTAGTGCTTGGGCCAATTGCATTGTCATAAAAGGAATCGTTTTCTGATTCTATCGCCGTCCAGAAGAGATTAGTATTACGGTGCAGACAGCTTCACTGAATCATAATAGCATTCTTCTCCGCACACATGACATTAAAATGCATCCTGTTCTCGACCTTTGTCATTTGGAAATGTTACTCCCTCAAAATCCATTTTGGAGGACCCACAATAAAGTACTTCATTACCTCCTGATGTTGGGAAAAAAATAATATTGTTGCTTACAGTTGTCACAATAAAGCAGAGAAATTTGATTTAAAAAATGTACCTTCTCAGTGAACAAGCTTAGTTAGTCTGCACTTTTCGAAAGCTTTTTAAAGACCATGCTTCTGATTCTTTGAAAGGTTGTGCACAATTGTTTTTTGTAGTTTTGGCCATTTGAGTTATTTGGCCTTTTGACTGAGTTTTCCATTCTTGAACTTGGACACAATTCCACCAAGCTGGGAGGGGAAGCCCAGCAACATTGCTGCATCGTTTCCAAATTATTATTGGCTTAACACACTTGAAGGAGAATATTAACAGCCAGTTCTGTCACTTTAGCTAATAGGGCTGATTAGCATAGCTCTGAGTGGTGGGGAGCAGGACAATGGTGCTCTCATGAACTCCCAGACAGGGATAGGTTTGGTCTTTTTTTAATCCTTTATCATTAAATCACTAAGGCTATTCACGATTCCAGTACATATCTTCAGCAGAAGAGGTCTTTTTTTCTTGTGAGGAGCTTTTGTCTTAATTCAAGGTCAAAACACTTAGCTAAGTCCTTAGATTCCATAGCTAAACTGAGATTCCGTTTGATCAAATGTATGAGAAGACCTCCAGCACTGGTTAATGTGTTAGTCCAAGAGTGATGTTAAAGACTCATACTGTTCTCTGTGTCTGATTTTTTTCAAACACATTTTCCTACCCGGGTGTCGTTAGGCCTGGAGATCTGAGGCTACAGTCCCAAATTGTTTCCCCCCTCCATGTCGACAAATTGAAACTTCGACACTAGCCTCTCCTCCATCAAAAAATCGTAATTTAATCCCCGTCAGAACCCTCTCCCTCACTCCAGTCATTAAAACAAAATTGTTGCCCCGAAAAACAGCTTGCACTATCCCTAGCTTTAGCAAGCATCTCATTGCACTAAACCTCAAAGCTATAGAAAAACAGTTAATGGTCGATTTTAGAAATGTTGTACATAGTTTTACTTTCAGAAATAAAAGAAAAAACCTGTATAGAATACTAGGAAAATTATTCTATACTGTTTGGTTTTGGCTCTCAAGGATTTCAACCTCAGTTTGATCCTGATCTAATAAATCTACATTCCCGCCCACAGTTAGCCCAGATTAGCCCAGTTGTCCCCAGGCATTTTTACTGCAGGATCATGTCTGTCCCCATGAGACAATTACTTAGTTACTAATGTAAAATTGATAGAAGCAACACTAGTATTGGTTTTGAGGCTATGAAACAGTCAGTGTGGAATTAACACGCAACACGTCCTCACATAGTGGGGGTGAAACTGAAGAGGGTAGGTTTTAAGTAATTACAACCTGCCGTCTTAACATGGAGGGCCCAGTCTCTTAGCATCACTGCCCACATGTGGAGCAATCCAGTGTGTCTGACAGGCAAAATTAATGACAAAGGTTTCAGACCAAATTGAGTTTTTCTGTAGGTTTTGTTTTCCTACCTTTAACTTTTTTATGAAGCGCTTCAGTACTGGATAGGTGCCATTTCTTTTATTAATGGCTGAAGACTTTTGTTTCCAAGCTCATGTCGGAGCCCAGCCTGGCTTGTACGAGCATTGCTTCCCCTTAAATGACCTGATCTCCTGCCTGTAGTCCCAGCCCAGCCAGTCAAACAGCCCTAATTTATTGAAGGAAATGGAGTTTCACAACCAGATATACCGCCCCGTGAAAGCAACTACTAAAAGTTTACAGTGTGAAGGGAGCCAGATTGTGTCAGTCATCCAGATAGGCAATCCCTCTCTCCAGCCTCCCCTCTCTGCAGCTGCTGTATTTATTGTCTGCTAGGCTGCTGGTGTGGATACAACAGGTGTAACTATGGGGGTAATCCCATTAGTGACACCAGTTATCTACCTTCCTAGAAGCACCAGAAAATTATGAACATACCTGACCCCAAGCTCTTTGTCTTTGCTCACATGACAAATCAGGTGTGTCAGACAAATCAGACAGTGCATCTGTCGCTGAAACCGAACTGGAAAAAAAAGTCAATATGCACAAAATCATTACTGAATTTTAGTGCAATGTATCAGAGAGAACAAGCCTCTTAAACTCATGATTGAAATTAGGATACAATTATTTGTTTCTTATTTATTTGTTGTATTATTGTTGTAATAGGCAAAAAACTTTTAACGTAATGCAACCAGTAACTGATATTTTCAAATTGTCTCCAAAAAAAATACATAAAAAATGGATACTGGGTTGGGTTTTGTTCCGGCACTGACACTTAACTTATAGACAGAGCAGGTTCAGGAACTGGTACAGCTTCTGTTTTAGCTATGGTGCTTTTATAATGATGAATACTCTAATAAACTGAATAGGGAAAGATTAACATATTAATGGAAGGCACATTTCCAGACACTCCATAAGGCGCCACCAGATCATATCAAGTCGAATAATGATCTTGCACCCCTAATGTCTAGGTGTTATAATACTTTATAGTGTTTCAGTGATGTGCAGTGGTCATTCCGGCAGACTGCAGGCTACAGAAACCACTTTAAATGACTCTGTGGATGAGAATTAGACAAAGTAGTAAAAAGTATCCAGTTTTCTGTCCTGTCCTATAGCTGTCATCTCTGATGCTTTCTAACAACTTGCCAGCAACTTGCAGGCAACTGGGCTCGCATTACTTCGTAACACAGATCACACAGAAATGTCTTTTTCTAAGCCAGTGAAATGCAAAATAAATGAATGTATTTTTATAAAAAATTCAACACAATGTGTCTCACTTTCAGAATGATTTTTCATTTGAATTTATTTCAGTTTCAGTTCTTCGGATAACGTTTAACTTCTTAATGAAATATTTCAGTGGAAACGACTGATGTTTTTTTAATTGGACATATTTAAAAACAACACACCAGGCTTTAAATCTTCAGCATTTTTAAAGCAGTGGTGTATTTTAATCAAATTCAACTAACATTCTCAGTAATCACTTTCAAATCCTGAATGCAGACGCCTCGTTGAAGATTACTGTACATCACCAGTGTTTTGGGTGTACCTGTCCTGATCTTTTGTTCTCTCACCCTCAGGTTCCTCTCTAACACGTCCTTTACAGGGCTGACAGGTGCGGTCAGTGTGCAGCGGAACATGTCACGGGTGCTCACCGCTCAACGTGTCCATGTGTGGAGCCTGCGGCGGGACGCTGTGGGCCAGCCCACCTGGGTGACAGTGGGTAGCTGGGAGGGTGGACAGCTGGATGTAGAGGAGCAGGGGCTGTGGCAGGGCTTGTCTCGGCGTCATCGCACTGAGGCCCAGAAGGGCCGTGAGGGCAGCCGCTGGAGGCCTGGGTTCCCTGTGTCAGGCAGTCGCGTGCGTGTGGTCACGCTGGTGGAGCACCCGTTTGTCTTCACGCGGGAAGTGGACGAGGACGGGAACTGCCCTGCGGGACAGTACTGCCTGGATGCAGGGACCAACAACTCAGAGAGCCTGGACCGGTTCTTTGCAAGCCGGGCGCAGGGCAACAATACTTTCCTTCCACTGGATTACAGCAAGTGTTGCTATGGGTACTGCATCGACCTGCTAGAGAAGCTGGCTGAGGACATGGACTTCGAATTCGACCTCTACATTGTGGGGGACGGAAAATATGGCGCATGGAAGGGAGGTCGCTGGACAGGGCTGGTCGGAGACCTCTTGAACGGTGTTGCCGACATGGCCGTCACAAGCTTCAGTATCAACTCAGCACGTAGCAAAGTAATGGACTTCACCAGCCCCTTCTTTTCCACCAGCTTGGGCATATTGGTGCGCAGCAAGGACACGGCAGCACCTATTGGCGCCTTCATGTGGCCGCTGCACTGGTCCATGTGGGTGGGAATATTTGTGGCACTTCACATCACAGCACTTTTTCTCACCCTTTATGAGTGGAAGAGCCCCTTTGGCATGACGCCACATGGACGCAACCGCATGAGGGTCTTCTCCTACTCTTCAGCCCTCAACCTGTGTTACGCCATCCTCTTCGGCCGCACCGTCTCCAGCAAGACGCCCAAGTGCTGGACTGGCCGGTTCCTCATGAACCTGTGGGCAATCTTCTGCTTGCTAGTTTTATCCAGTTACACGGCCAACCTTGCTGCAGTCATGGTCGGGGAGAAGACCTTCGAGGAGCTTTCTGGCATACATGATGCCAAAGTGAGAGCTTTTTTGACACATTTATTCATAAAAAATTCAGTCATGCTCTCCACAACTGGAAGCAAACAGAGTACCACTTCTCTGTTCTCTGTAAAGTTCTCTGATTCTGATTAAAGGACAATGAAAGTAATATAAATACACAGGGCATGTCCATGTCTGGGTTTTTGTGCCATAGCCCTAAGCATTTTTAGTAGCTCTGAAAAATATAATATTGTTACTCATTGTTATCAAGGCCACAACTTTAATAGTAAGGATACATACAGTGGAAGTCGGATGAAAAACTGTGATCTCGCTGTGATCTGTTTGCATATGCAGCTCCATCACCCGTCCCACGGGTTCCGTTTTGGCACTGTACGGGAAAGCAGTGCTGAAGACTACATGAAAAAGAGCTTCCCTGAAATGCACGAGTACATGAGAAGATTCAACGAGCCCACCACCCCAGACGGTGTGGCCACTCTCAAGTAAGAGATCCTGACATCCAATAAAGTCAGATGAGCACTCTGGACAGGTTTAAGTAAACATTTACACTTGCTTGAGATTTCCATAAACCAGAGATTCTCAACTGTGGTCCTTGAGTAGAACTGCCCAGGACTGTATTTACTGTATTTACTATAACAGCCAGTTCAACTCAAGAGAGGCTTAATGACGTGCAGAGTTATTGGTGTTGTTTCACTACACCGTTAAAAATGTAATTATGTACTATTTTTCACCCACTCGTGTGCAAAGAATTACAGTTTCGTTGGAATTAAGTATCCTTTATAGGAAACAAGCTTAAAAATATTTATTTTTATGTTTAGTTGAATGTGTTTATCTAATTTGGACAACAATGAGTCAACAAAATTTATCTAATTTGGACAACAATGTCTGCACAGGCCTCACATTTGATATGTAATTGTATATTGAATATAAGCGTGTCCTCTGTAGAAGGTGTGTATTTATGTTCAAATATTAACAAAACAATAATTAGCTACAATAACACAATCCAAATAAGCAGAGCACCACTCACTGTATTTATCCTTATGAGCAGCATCACATCATTGTTGGGCAGTGGTAGTAACTGGTCATTGCTTAATGCAAAGACTACCTTATCTGGTTAGGATGGGGACTCGTACCTTATTGTTGTTTTTGAGAGTAGTGGACACTGAAATAAATACTAGGTAGTAGGGCTGGGCGATTAATCGGGAAGTAAAAAAAATTTTCAGGTCGATTATTTCGATTACTTTCCTTTTAAAAACACTACCGCGTGTGGAGTCACATGACCACGCTCCGTTATGTTAAGTTATTCGACTGACATATGTCGAGCATGAAGAGCTTAAACACTGAGACAACTGAGCAACTTGACAGTGAACTATGAGGGCTAAATAAATAAATACATAAAATAATCGTTCATTAATAATAATCAAGTAAAAATGTTGAATTAATCGAGATTTTGATTTTAGGCCAAATCGCCCAGCCCTACTAGGCAGATATTTTATCTCCTCTTTCTCTCGGTTAGGAGAGAAGGTTTGGGAATCCCTGTCTGCTCACAAATCTGTATGCTTGGAGAGCTGTTTGTTGCTGCAGTGCTGTCACATCCACACAGAAATGTTTGTGTGCTTGTGTGTATCCATGTCCGTACGTGTGTTTGATTGTGTAGGCCCATATGAAAAATAGATAGCTAGGACAGTCTTTGTTCCTACCTTTGTGTCCAGATTTCCTTCTGTTCCAACTCTGTCAATATAACTTTCTAGTTGACTTGAAACTTTGTTGAACTTTTTTTTTGGAACTAAGGAAATAAACTTGTGTTAAGGCTCACAGACAGCAGTGAAGGCCCAGCACAATGGCAAGCATTTATGAGATGCAGTCTCATTTTATTTTGATGATTGTTTTCTAATGGGATGATACTCCTCAACAGATGGTGGGATTAGAGCACGAAATTGCCTCGGTCCATATCAAATTCAAGTTGTTTTCTTTCATCTTGTGAAGACCTTAAAAGAACCATGTAAACAGTCTAAACTGTCAGGCCTTTTCAAGAATTCCCAGTTACATGCCAAATTGGTATTCATTTGTATTAATGTGTTTTCTATGTTTATTGATCTTAGTGGTTTTAGTGAAGACAGTTATAGAAACTGCAAACTATTTAAGAATATATTCACTAATGTCTGTCTTCAAAAGCAACCATGATGAAAGACTTCTTGACAGGTCCTTTCACTGTCCCTGTTTACTTGGAGGAATGCTAATACTTTCCTTTCATTTCATTGATTCTTTAAGACTTGGGAACAGACTTGAGAATTTGTTATAATATTAAATTTGTAAGACGTTCCCCCCACTGGCTAAAAGTGTTAGTATTAGATGTCATCCCACCATTGTGCTGCAGTCCTTCTGGTGCCACCAGTCGTTTGATGGCTCTATTCAGACTACTGTGTATTAATTTTCCATCTCGTTTAGTATGGCACTAGATTTATGCCCGTGCTTGCTTAGGAAACGTTAGCCTGGACAAATGATGACTGTGTTCCATTTGCAACAGACGGAGAGACGCAATCTGACTGATGAAAACCTTGCCATGAATGTGTAATGAAACGAAGAATGAGTTGAATAGGGGCACAGAGGTTGTGGTGTGTGTATATTAGTATCTGGTGATCTAAATCATTCATACCGGGGGACTGTGACAGTGTGACAGAACTGCACTGATTTTTAGTCAGAGCGATATTGATAAGCAAATACTGGTATATATTAACCACCCTTTTGTGGATGCACCCGACAGCCGGTGTAACTCCATCCTAATCGTCTAAAATTGTGTTCTCCGTCAAAAACAACTCTCACTGACATACTAACATTCACACATGCAGGTACATACACACACCTCAGCTGCCTTGAACATTTTTTCCAAAAATTTGAGAAATTGTTAAAAAGATAAAAGATAATCCATATATGAAAGGGGAAAATAAGTGAAAAAAACAGTTCATGAAATTATTAAAATATGACGAGAAAATGGGACTCATAACAGCCATGCAGCAAATGTAGACCAAAATGTCACAGGAGGAGCTGCTAAGCTCCATCCCGGAGCTAACTTGGAATGCGTAGAGACAGGCAGTACCCCAGGGATCCATTGCAGACGTGACTTTTATTCAGAAAAAAAGGACACTCAGAAAAGATGATGGACAGATGAGGATAAACTAACTGAAACAAACCTATATACCAAACATAATCAGAACGTGAACACAAGGCAGCTGGGAAACTAAGGAGCGCATTAACAGAAACAGCTGACAATAACAGACACGTGACTACAGAACAAAAACAGATGTCAAAATAAAAGAACCTGAACAGATAAACAAAGCAGAAAAACAGACATAGAAACTGAAAAGCGGCGGTCACTAATGGTCGCTTACCAAATCGTGACACAAAAAAACAGTATTTAAAACGTTAATTTTTATTAAGAGACAAGATCCATTCTCAGTTCAGATATACAGACTCAACACTGTAGGTCTGAAATAATGTGTAGCTGTTCAGGCTGTTACTGAGAAAAATAAACAATTGAAAAAGAATAACATTTGCAGCAAAACTGGACTTCCAGAGGAAGGCTTAATGGCCTGATTAGTGTAAACTTTTGATGAGTTGATTCAACAACATCCAAACTTCTAAGACTGAACTTTGGAACAATGGAACAAGAACCTTTCAGAAAACTTCAAAATACATGAAAACGGAATTAATATTAAATTTGTACTTTTCTGGAAATTGGCTTGTGTCTAGTAACATTTAGACTATATGGTTCATTGTCCTGTAATTTGTCATGTTATATGTCATTTTATCAGTACCACCCAGCACCACTAACCCCTCTCTCTTTGTGTTGTGAAGGACAGATCCCCCTCAACTTGATGCTTTCATCATGGACAAAGCCTTGCTGGACTATGAGGTATCCATCGATGCCGACTGCAAGCTGCTGACTGTCGGCAAACCCTTTGCTATTGAAGGTTAGATATACCTTCCTCTCGCTGAGAACATTTTCCTCCACCATAAAACTTAGTATGTGAATACAAAGTATTGTTTTTTAAGAATATTATATATTCAGTAGAGCTGACTTGCATAATTCAAATATATTTATTTGATATACAGTAATCCCCACTTTTCATGGGAGTTACTTTCCAAGAGCATCCGCGTATAGTGAAGGAACGCGCTGTTGTGTTTTGATTTTTAAAAATCCTTAAAATGCCTATTTTGTATATTTTAAACCCTAAATATGCCCTCAAATATGCTCCCAGAACACTTAAATTTAATTTTCAACCCAGTTTAATGCATAAATAATCAGAATCAGAAAACTTTATTGCTTAAAAAATGTTAGCATTAGCGGTTAGCATTAACAGCATGCTATGAGCCAAACAAAGACTCGTACACAAAAGAAATTTTGCAAAAACTCTCTCTACCCACATGTTTAGACAAGGCACATCTTACTAATACTAAATAAACTGAGATAACTGTTGAAAATTTGGGGCGTGTGGGGGTAAAACACTATAATACAAGGACAAGACACTGCAGTCATGCTACAGATACTGTATTATCCTGATACTTAAAACAAATAAAGTGACCAGGGTCTTACATTTGATTTTTATTCTCTGTGTCAACAGGTTATTAGTCTGCATTTTAATTTTTTTTTCAAGAAATTACAAAACATAATGCTGTTTATTTCTTTCTCTGAAAACAAGACAACAGTAAAAACAAAAGTAACTTCAAATTCCAATCACTTCACTTTTGGCAGGAATAGATAGACCTCCAAAGGTTAGCTTTTCTTGTGTCTCTTTAAACAACACGACCATTTCAGCCTTTCTGAAGCTGGTTGGCATTAGCAGATAGGATAGAAACCAGTTGATGGAAAGTAAAACAGTGTATAAGAGGCTTGACAGAACATGTCAGAGAAAACATTTAGGTTTACAAGGACGGTTTGACACTTCTATTTCCGTTCAACATGCTGTTTGACAAGAAAAATGCACTGCTTTGAATGGTAAAATGTACAGAATGTTTTATCTTAGCATGTATGTAAAGATGGAGTTGTTATAGCTTGGTTGACAAAGTAGGAGCATCTTTGTTATACAGGAGACGAGGTGTTTAAATTTCAAACTTGGCTCAGTTGAGACTGGAATGTAAAGTATGCAACAATAGAAAGGCCTTGTGAGGCTGTTGAAAATGAGCCCCAGACTTTGTGTTTTTTAAATGCCAAAGAAGCATACAGATCGCTGCTTTCACCCAGAATCAATTTGGCTTCCACACTCAGTTGAAACAGCAGTAACTAGATGGCTATGGATATCTATTGTTACTCCAGACATTTTTCAGAAGCTGGTGGCAGGTGTTTTATCTTGCCTGTGACAGACAGTGAAAGTCATGATAGATTGAAAGCCCTTCCTCTGCTTCCGTCATCCTCTGAGGGACATGCCTTTGATTGTGTGCTCTGTCATATACATTGCCTTTTTACATTTAAGCAAATAAAATACTCCTATAGAACAGCTTTAAAGTATTACTGTGGTACATTTTGCAGCACTCACCTTCATGTTGTCTTATGGTGTGCCACTACTGCACAAAGACCTGGAGAAAACAAGAACAGTGTTCTTTACACTGGCCAGATGAACATTCTGATTTTGTGGGGTTACTTGCTGAAGTTTGCTACAGGATTAAATATTTAATTAAAAATATTTCAATAAAATAAAAAATAAGATGTTTTAAAAATGCTAGTGTAAGACATAAAAATGGTAACAGATGAACCAGAAGTACCTTATCTAAAGACTTTAAAGATGCCAGATTAGAGTACAGGTGGAACCGTTTTAAGAAACAAGTACATTAAACCCTGAAATCGACAGGAAGCCCGTGAAGAGGGGTGATGTGCTCTCTTTCTTGGTGCCTGTTAGAACTCTACTTTAATACCGACTAGTTAGGCCCAGTTCCAGAACAAATTTCTCTGAGGATGCTTAAGGAACAAACAGGAGAGCACTTCAGAAAAGACTATGTTATTCAGAAATATTCAGAAAGATGCAGTTTTTTCATGATTATGTGACCAAAATGTAAAAGCTCATGAATTTACTGAATTGATTTAATTGCTAATTTGAGATTTTAATACGATTTTTCTAGGGGGTATAATCACATTCCGTTCTTTCATTTGGTATATGCCCATAAAAGTAAGCGGGGTTTTTTTGCTAATGACACAGTCCAAAGTTCAGCACAATGCACGTTTTGTATTGATCACCTGAACCTTTCAGGCTTTATCAGATGATTAAGCTCCATGTCCTTTGTCCTGCACTACCAGATCTTTTCTCGACCCCTTAAAGTTTTTCTCTGTCCTTTAAACTAGTAGTTAGCCAGGCTGTCTAAGTGCACTTCTTGCAAAGCTCAGCTATGTGAAAACTGTGAAAATTCAAAATGAGGTGGTACAACGCATTTTGGGAATGTCAGAGAACACACTGAAGAGAAGGGAGTGCACCCATCCCACATTCCCATGTTATAAACTCCATAGCAAATTTCACAGCTCTCCAGCTTTGAAATGGCAAAAAATGTCTTTCACAAGACTCACTCATCCACTTTTTGGATACTGCTGCAGCGCCCAGGCTGTTTTGTGCGCTCAGCCTTTAGGAACAACAGGTTCTTCCCTAAGGGCCTTGAGAAAGGTTCCATAATTTTTTCTCTAGGGGAGAAGAGATGAGAGGAACGGGGCTCACAGGGTTCAATGAAGTGGAAAGGGGTAAAGAAATAGCTCTTCGCCCTGCAGCCAGCTAGCTTTGAGCTTTCTCAATTTTTACGGCTCTGACACAGAGATGGGATTCTGTGGTAAAACAATAATTGAGGTTTGGCTCAATTAGACCTCTAGCTGCTCATACCCCTCTCTTCCCTACATTAATTATGTGCCTTACCTCATGGTTCTCTGGCCGATTTCTCGTGCCTGGATTTTCATCTTCCCATCGCTGACTCACTCTGCGTCATGGTTCATTCGGGCTCATCCACATTAAATTATCACTGCTGTACAAGTCTAGTTTCCTTCATCCAGTAGCAACAACTGGGCATGTGTTCAAAGTGCAGTTAATTTGGCAAGTATACTCCCAAAACTTAAATATTACATGTGGGAGATGGGTGGTCAGAACAAATACATTTAGAATAAGAAGAAAAAAACTTGAAACAACACAGTGGGGTTCCAGCACCACCTATAAAGCAACAAATGCAGTGTAAGGGGGATCAGATAGTTTTACATGGCGAGGTCAATTTTTTAAATCTTAAAACATTTGTGGTGGTAATCTCTGCTGCATATCAGTACATCCAGCTCACTTTGTCAGATTGGCCTGGTTTTGGGAAGGAGAGAGCAAATGAGCCCTATGTGTATGTCTGTGTGTTTGTGTGTGTGTGTGTGTGTGTGTGTGTGTGTGTGTGTGTGTGTGTGTGTGTGTGTGTGTGTGTGT
>JBBPDH010000036.1:12932519-12949694 GCA_037974565.1 Clupeocharax schoutedeni | reverse complement strand
AATTATTGTGATCTGCACAGATCCATGTAGGCATTGAGTTATTTTCTTAGATAGCCTCATTTTGTCCTCTGTGAACATACAGTTAGTGTGATTTACCAAAAAGCAAATTTTTGTTTCTGTCCAAAGCACTTTCTCCCAGAAAAACAGTGACTTGTCAACATGCTTTTTTGGCCATCTTCAGTCTGGCTTCCTGGGTCTTCTACCATGGAGTCCATTTTCATTCAGCAACAGAGAACACAGCTTAAAACTGTTATAACATGAAGATTAGATCTGTTTGGGTTTCCTGGGTACTTACTTGACTGTTTGAATGATCTTTCTATTGAAATTTTGGCCAGTTTTCCACTTCAATGTCCAGATATGCTGGCTACAGTCCCATGCTCTGTAAATGACTTAATAATATTGGCAACAGTGGTCTTTTTAAAATAAAGCTCTTTGGAGATGGTCTTACAACGTAACAACGTATCGCCACGCTTGGCTATTACCTATTCTCTAATTTCTTCTAAAGGGTACCAGTCATTTTGTCATTGTAAAATAGTTTACGATGGACAATGAAAAAGCAAGAATTTTATTATTTTCACAACTTATTTTGTTCTGTACCACTGCTTACCAAAGACAGACATATATGGCAGATGAAAGATTTTTTAAATTTGATCACACTGTTCAGGGGCTAATGATGCATTATTTGCAAGGGCACCAATATTTTTGCCTCATCTGTATGTACCAATGAAGCATTATTACAAACACTTTTAATCTCCAACATGAATGTAAACATTGCCACGTACCTTTTTTGCTGCATATTTTAGGAGTTTAGAAGATTCTTGAGATTCCTAAGTTGGGTGGCAGGGGATTCTTTAAGTTTTTTGTTTGAACCATTTGGAAAGAGCAGTACATTAATACATTGAGAATCATTACATCGGGTCCACACATCCTTTGATTGGGTAGCATTAATTTGAGACTTGTAGAACAATCCTTAATAATATACACATTTGATGACAATGTAGACATAGCCTTGCATCTACTGAAGCTACACAGGAATGCTGTACAGGAAATAACACCATATGCTTTGTTAATAATGTGACTATTCTCAGGTTTAGGTTTCAGAAACAGTAAGGGTAAGAGTGCCATCTGGTGTTTAAATGAGTGCACGGAGCTCAAGCTTTTATTAGGTATTAATAAGGAGTAAATGTCCATTGCCCCTCATGTAATATTGATTTTGAAAATCGAAAACCATTCATTTCTGTGATAACCGTTTGTTTTTCAGAAAATTCACAGAGCGCTGAACATGACTTACGAGGATGTTAAAAGGCAGAGGGCCGGTACAGAGAAAAGGTATAAGCTTTGGATTATTTCACTGTCTCCTGGTCTGTCTTATATTGTGGTTGTGTCTTTTTTAGTTATCCTAATATTCATTCTGTGGCAGCCATGTGTTCAGATGCTCACACTCTTTGTTCACGTTGATTTAAATGGATGGGGAATATATATTAATTTCTGGCATGAATATTGCAATATTTAATTATGTGGCAATGGAAAACATACATTCAGAGATGGACTGAGGGTAGTAGTTTGATGTTCCAGCTTAGGCTGTGCAATGTGGAAAAAATACCATGTTACTATTATTTTGCTACATACTGCAACTGAGATATATCTACCAATGTTTGGCTCAAGCATATTTCAGTCACACATTGCGCACTTCTGCTATATCAGTATTAGAGACCTTCATTTTCTTTTAAATTTACCATTGATAATGTAAATTTGGACAAATTACATACAGTATTACATACAGAGCTATCAGTATTGATAAATGATCCAAAATAGTTTATGTAATAATCTATGATCCAAGTTGTGATTTACTAAGTGTGGGCGTGACAGAGCTGTACAATTTTCAGTTTCCGCAATAGTATTCTATTTAGACTATAATTACCATCTGGGACGGCTCCTAATAGCATTTAATGATGTGTAACATGCCTGTTTGGCCATATTTTCATTTCTGACCGAATCACTGGATACAAATACTGTTACAGTCTGTGCAGTAAACACATCGTCACGGAAGGTAGTAATACCAAGCAGATTTCCTGGTCTGGCGAAGGAGGAAAGGTCTACCAGAGTAGATCGTGTACCAGGGACTGTTTAATTTGCATCCAGCATTCTGTGCCAGATATTTAAACTATCACCATTTCCTACATGAAATTCTTACATTAATTAAATCAGTACTGGCACATAATTGCCAGATGTCAAGAGCAATATTTTAGATTACTATGGTGTATTTATTGTGCTCTGCGTCCTGACTTCACTGCATTTGTACCTCTGCAGAATGTTTTTTTTTTCATTACTAATCAAGGTATATTATTCATCCCAGTTTCTACACTTTATATGTAGTTATATCATCATAGATATCTATTTTACCAGCATTTTCTGTGATATACATTTTAGAATGAAACATCTAAGAGAACAGCTGTACTAAAGTAACTGTTAATAAAAGAGAAACAATATGGCCAAAAATGCATGATCATAGTAATACACTTAAAATATGAATATCGTGTGAGTTCATAAAAAGACCACCTTACACACATTAAGATTCCAGTATTGCAAAGGCTGATGTTATAGTTATAGCTAAAGACATATTGTGTACAAGAATCTGTTTTACTGACCGCTATTACTAATTAATACTAATTGGAATATATCTCCCCACAGCTGTAATATTCAAAAGGCACAGCCTGCACAGCCGCCTCCACCGGCACCTCCAGTGTCATTTGCAAAGTGGAACAATGCGAGCAGCCAGGCAGCCAAAGAGGCCAAGGACAACAAGAGGGTTCACTTCAACCTGGAGACCCTCAATACCCGCCGGCTCCTCGCCCGGGTGGTGGCAGAGGGAGGTCAGGGTAGTTCAGGATCCGGTTCTGGCTCTGGTTCTGGGTCGGGCTCCAGCTCTGGGACCACATCTGGTGGAAGTTTGCTATCGCGGGTGTGTGAAAATGGTGGACCGGTGCCTCCGCGGCCCACAACACCTCTTCCTTCATCTCTGCCATGCCTGGCGAGCCCTCCTAGGGATGGAGAATTGGAGGAGTTGCAGGAGAAAATTGAGGAGATCCGTGGTCAGCTGAGGGCTGCACTCGCCCGAAGAGCTCAGCTTCAGACTGCTCTCGCCAAAGAGCGCACAGTGGCCGTCAACCCTGTGACCCCTGAGGCTCCACCCACAGTCACCGCCACCATATGCCGCTCCCTTGTCAAAGACCCTGAGGGAAAAAGGTGATGCTGTCACTTTTCAAAGCAAAGGACAATGCCATGAGGGACAGAAGGCTTTGATATTTTTCATATCCAGAAGCTGTTGATGCAGGAGGCTTCACTCAGACGGGACAGAAGGCCTGTATATCTATCACATGCCCATAATGCCTGGGATCTTCTGCAGTCTTCATGCTTTGGCATCATCAAGCAAAGCCACTGCTCTGCCTGTGAGAACACCAGTGGCACGTGATGCGGCCCGTTTTCTAAAGAGATTCGGAATTAACTACAGCACCTAATCTACAGCCCCAGACAGAGGAAATGTAGGCCGGCTCTCTCTCTCTCTCTCTCTCTCTCTAGAGAGAAAGAGAGAGAGAGAGGAGGCGTAGAGCCCTCTGCATGTAAGGCAGGAGACATCAGCATGGCTAGGTCTCCTCCTCAGCCGAGAGAATGCACAGAATTAGCTTTCTATGCCCCAAGAGAACCATGTGCTCTACTCTGCAAATTTGTTTCTGTCTGTTTTTTGTGGTGCTTCACAAGAATATGGGATTAGAGCTTTGGAAAAGTGTGATCGAAAATGAAAATCTGGGGCAGATGATGCTTCAACAGAGGTCAAAAACAAAAACATTTTGCTGGGTTTTCAACAACTTTGTTCGGTTATACAGTATTTGATCTGAAATTACAGTATTGTTAAATTGGCTTGAATGTTTTTCACAAATAAAGTCTACCATAAAAATGACCAAACTAAGGAATTGTGATTATGAATGTTCCTAAAGAGGTCTGAAAAAGAGGGTCACTGTCTCGGAGTAGAACACATCACTCAGGATGTCTGATTTACACACTGCCGATTTGGGCTGCAACCGTTTATGGACAAAAGTATTGGGACGCCTGTTCATTACACCAACAGGGACTTTAAAGACATTGTATTCAAATATATAGACTTTCATATGAAGCTTGGTTCCCCTTTGCAGCTGCAACAGCTTGCACTCTTCTTGGAAGTCTTTCCACAAGAGCGTTTCTGTGGGAACTTCTGTGCCTATTCATTCTGTAGAGCATTTAGGAGGCACTAATGTTAGTCCAAACCCTGAACAAAAGGCAGGTCACAGTTCTTTTGTCCATATAGTATATATGCAAATGATTTTGATATAGTGCAGCATACATGCACTTTTTGATGTAGTGCAGCCTGACAAACCACTAATCACTGCAGCGTGTTTTTATGCGTTCCTGTTTCTCCTGGATTATAACGTGAAGCGCTCACATGTCAATACTGTAGATAAGTTTAAATCACAAATTGATCATTAAATTTGTAATAGAATCAATTTTATCGATTAGTTGTTGCAGCCCAACTTACCCCTGACCCATGGTGAGACATTAGTCCTTTAACGTCTGGTGAAGAGTTATGAGTGAACACAATGACTCCAGCAGTCTGAAACACGATACTCATGGCAGGTACAGCGAAAGGACATCCGACTGGTTTCTTCCCAAAATAACAGTGTGATTTGGGAAGGTTTTGAGTGTATACATACATTTTCACAACTCACGACATGAGCGGTCCAGGAGGTCAGAATAGGTCAAATAAATGGAAATTCCACCACTTTTTTCAAATTTACTGCATAATGCAGAGATGCGAGATAATAATGCGAGATACAAGACGCCGTTCAACATTTTTCATTTGTATTCACAATCTAAAACCACCTACATGTGTGATCTGAACTCAGGCCACACATGTAGGTGGCTTAAGCTGCCAGGGGTCCATTCATGATGAGTGCAGCAATAGAAAAGTCAGCAGATTACTTAGAAACCGTGTCACATTAATGTCCTGTACATTAAAAGTTAGGATAGTTTTGCCTTCTCCCAATACATTTCTATTAAGGAGACACATATTTAGATGTTCTCACAAGGTCTCCCACTAAAAATATATAAATAACTACATTTCTGTTCCAACAGGCAGTCACGCCCTACTGTTAAAAACAGTAATTAATAATAATTATAATCATCAGCGTAATTATCACAGCTAAACTCAACGATCTCCCGTTACTATTGCTGCAATTCTAGTATGAGTGTAGCCAGAGTGGTTTGTCTATGTGGCGCTGCATAGTTCATAGTGGATAGGAAACACTTTGTCTCATTATTTGCAAATGTATTACAAAGTTCAAAACTAGAATGCAATATGAATGTTACTCAGACTGTATCACTATGCTTGTCATAGCTTTTGTAAAATGTTATTAAAACGATATTTTTCAGACTGGTTACAGTCTCGCAGAATTATGCTGAATTCCTTAACTTGCTGTCATATACAGCTTGTGTGTATGTATATATTAGAATCTACACTATAATGAGACTGTGTGACACCTGGCTAGTTTGTCTTATGCAGGTATTAGAAAATTAAAGAACGGCAGTAAAGGTTTTACCTTTGTTTGGGGATAGAGTCTTGTGCCTTAGTAATTGGCCATTGTATCAAAAACTATGTAATAACTATGATTTTCAAAACCTCTGGCTCTGCACATTTTCTATAATGAAGCATTTCACAAGAAACCATTCTGACTGACTTTATTTACATTTTACCAGTTTATGTAGAAACACTGAAAGAAAAATTGGTGGAATTACCCTTTATGCCACTCTTCATTTGCACATTAATTAAACAGATTTGTCTCGACCCAGCACCAAAGACCAGCTAAGTGCTAAGACCACGCTGAGTAGATTTATCTTCCTTTATAGTACAGTTACACAGTGCTGCTATACTTCAGAAAGATATTCATAATGCCTAATAAAAAATTTGTTCTGACAAAGAAATAACCACAAGCAAGCGTTCTGAGTGGAAAAATCCTTTTGTCTGTTTATGTGGTTTGTTTTTACAGTTAAATACATTTGGATGAAAGAGGAAATCTTGGATTTTCGTCTAATAGACCTCAATGGAAAGCAACTTGTCGTCCTGCTTTCTGACACAGAACGACAAATAGGCACAGAAAAAAATAAACAAGAGAACTGATCATAAAAGCTCACTTGTGAAGCACTCTGACAACTGCCCTCAAACTGACTTGACATATTGCACACATTCTTTTTGGATAGAACCATCCCTCCCAGAGCCACTGGCATTAACCTTGCCGTTTTGTTGCATAGCCTTTAAATGAAAGCTTGCCAAGAAAAGAAATCATACTGTATCTTCCAGTCTGAATTTCAGCCGCAGAGAGAAGGTGATTTTAAACATCCACTATGGCATATTTAGCTGAATCTATTCACCATCTCTTTGTATGAAGATCATTGTACAAAATTAACTCAATTTTTTAATGCGTGGAGGGATTTCTGCAGGTGGCTTAATTGGCTTTTGTGGGTGATCTGTAAGGCATACACAGTTTTCAATTCAGGTTTGCTTACTTTTATAATGAATTAGTCTGTTTTCACATACACGGATAACCATTCACTGACCTTTGAGGATGGTTTGGTACCCATGTACAGCGAGCAGCTCTTTGCATAAACTTTGAACGGCAGATGCATAATTACCGTACGCTCTTCTGTGACAGAACATGCATTATAATGTGGTTTACCTATTAAGACTTCGTCTCAGCATGTTCAACAGTACCAACAGAAGTATCTGAAATGCTTTAGCTACTTTATGTTATGCTTACATTCCACACTCCATAACATTTATATTGGCAGATATATGGGGAAATTTGGGGAATCGACTATATGCTTATGTCAGCTTTTATGATGTAATTATTTACTGAATACAGTAACATAAGCAAATAGCAACAAACTAAAGTCAGCACACTTCTAAGGGAAAAGTTCCCTAAGGTACCATCACCTTAAAGCAAAATTACCAGGATGGGACTAAGGCAACCATTTCTCAATGCCCTCAATAAAAAACATGTCTGAACTGAAGGTCCACCATGGAAAGAATATGACTAACCTAACTAGAAACAATTAGTCCTCTCAATGGAGACTAAAGAACAATTACCCCCCGTTTATTATTCCCTTGCAGATCATATAAGAAAGCTGCACCTTTTTTTTGGGATCAAACCAGAGACTTTTTAAATGGTTGGGAAACAAGCAGAACAAAGAATTATCAGATCCCTCCATAAAGCCTGAATGAGGTCTTCAAAGTGACTTAAAATTATTCATTTTCAAAACAGTAGTAAGATTTAACTCCTGGTGAATTTTCAGGTGCAAGGGTTCTCCCATACACTGGGCACTGGACTATTGCATAAGAACATTTTAATTCGAAAACTGGAATCATATAGCATTTGTTGAGTGTTTGGCCTGAATGAACTGAAACGTAAAGACTAGATACTCCTTTACACATCATGAATCAATGTAGAGATCGGATGACTCAAGAGGACATTAGAAGTACTGTAATTGTTGAACACGTCATAATACGCTAAACACACCCAGTGTTTAGAAACCAATCATCTATCAATCAAGTTTTATAAAATGGAAAAAGAAAACGCACGCAAATGCTCTCCAAATGATCTCACCCTGACATGGTGTCTTCTCAACAGAATTCAAGAAGCGTCTCTCCGTTTAAAGTCCCTAAGGGAAAAAAAAGTTCCATCCCCCATTTCTTGGCCAGACATTCAGTGGTGTGATTACAATGCGCTCCATCACTGATGCTGCTCCTCTTCCTCCTCAAGGCCTTTTCTGGACGTGTTTAGTGTGAAGAAGCTCAGTTGCTGCTAATTGAAGAGGAAAGGAGGTGGTATCACGAATTTGGAACGGGGGACAAACAAGCGCAGAGCTCAGGAGGGAGCTGTTGCCGGTCCACTGCGACTTTTGCTCTCTTTCTTGACATCCCAGTCCGTGGTGTGTTGCCGCGTGTCCACTTCGCCTACTTCGGCCTTTCTACAGTCTGTAAGGGAAGGTGATGCTCCTGCTTCGTATGTTTCTCCTCCTCCAGGTGGACCCAGGCCCTGAGCACAGCCCAAAGGTTTTATCTCTGGATCTGCAGACAAACTACACTGATCCTCCTGGTTCTCAGCCTCTGCTCTTTGGCTTTGACCTTGCATCTCCATCGTCACACTCATCCCTGCAGTGGACGACGGGGACTCCAGCAAAGCGCCATCCAAGTGTGGTGCTGACAGTGCCTCAGTTATAATCGCCTCCGTGATAATGGCAGCAGTCTCAGCCATCCAGTTCGGATCACTGGACGCTGCAGCGGGTGGGCTGGGGGTGGGTAAGCCGTTTGGTGCTTCTGCTTGTGACTGGGCTGGAGCAGGCTGGTGGTCTTGCCCATTGGCTGTTGTCGTTGCGGTGGGTGCTGCAGCTCGTCCAGCGGGGCCCACAGCACTGGTGTTGTTGTTCAAGTTGTCTTGCAGTGCCGTCTGGTTGCCCTGACCCGCCTGCTGGTTCTGCAGCAGCATCTCCTGGATGCGGATCTGCTGCAGAATGGCTGGCAGCTCGTAATGGTGAAAGAAGTAAATCATAGAGTGCTGTGAATGGATAAGCACATGGAGCAGTGAGCAGGAAGGGAAAAACAAGTTCATACATTTAAGGGTTTTTTTTTCCACTTGCCACTATTATAAGCTTACCTGGATGAAGAGCCAAGATGTAACAAGAGCCAGACTGCTATACTGTCCATTAAAACGATAATGGTAGGCATAGAATGCAAAATGGTAGAGATAGAAAAATCTGGGGAAAAAACAAAATACAGAAACCTCATCAGAATAGCCATTTGAGCCTTAAAATAAGTGCCACCTAAAACGAGAACTTCAGATTTCAGTGAGTCATAAACTTCATAAACAGCAGCAGCAAGAACATTTGGCCTTTACTGTTTAGATTGATATGGACAGAACATTGTTTGCTCAACCAGTTAGTCTATTCAGCAAATCAATACTTCAAGATAGCATGAACCTACAACAAGCACATTAAACACCTTTAGAAAACGCAGTAAAAAAAAGAGTGCTCCCTGGATTTCAGTGGTCAGTGGCTAAGGCTAAGGACGACCAGGGGGCCACAGGAAATAGAAAATATGCCAGGAGTTACAGGCCCTTAGGTAGATGTACATCACTCAGGATTCTGCTTCAGCAACAATGCTGATGTACTGGGCGGTATAAAAGACAGAACAGTCAGAATGCCGTATAAGTGACAGAACAGAGCATTACCAAAGTGCTGAAGAAGACTGGTGCCATACCTGAGCCAATGTCGCTTGCTTGTGTTGGTGTGGCAGCAGATGGCATCATACTGGTCAGCCAGCCACACAATGAGGATTATGTAGAATGCCGTGGTTGTGTCATTGAAAAACTCAGACATTATAGCCTCCATCCCTGTGGATATTAAAAAAGGGGGACAGCATAATGAGAAATCAGTAAGACCACTAGGTATATCTATGTCAAAGTAGATACGATGATAATATAATTTTTGTTATCAAGAAATTCAATTTTAGGAATATGACATCAGTTCTCAACATCTTTGCCTTAACAACAAACCAAAAAGGATTCCCTATTCAGCACAAGAGTATGTGTGCCTAGTTTTCTGTAAAGCTACTTTGCGACAACATTTATTGCAAAAACAGTTACATAAAATTAATTGAATTCAGTACGAGGTGAAGGATTACGACGCAGATCTTAACAATAACAAAAAATGACATGCAAATATTTTTCACTAAGCTAGTATTTTTGTTCAAGTTTTTTTCAACACTGTTTTGACAGTCTCAACAAATTATATCAGTAATATATTGCAAGTTCTGGGGAAAAAATGAGATTCTCATACAGATTTTAATTACCGTATGACAGGGTTATGTGGTCTTGAAATATATCATGACATTCTTCTCACCCAAGCTGGAAGTTAAGACTATGTATAAACACTGAACAGCAAACATGCACCTGTTGTATAAGGCATGCAGGTTCTATGACCTAGAGGTGATGCATATGACCCTGACCTACCAACAAGAGCCAAAATTACAGTGAGAAGAGGAGCTGCAGGAAAGGCAATGGTCATGTTCATCTCTAACATCTGCAGAAGATCCACTGCAAAAAGAAGACATGGCAAAAAACCAAATCATTTAAAACACAGATAGACACGGGATCCAATTAAATAAATGACAGTTCCAAGTTTCCCCCAGACCTGCAGTAGTCAGTGTGAGTCTTTGTAAGCTTACCTATGAAGACAAAAATCTGGTGGTGAGAATAGCGGAGCAGCATGGATACAGAGAGAGTCTGTGACAAATTGTCGAATGGGATTAGAAAATATTCAGTAGATGAAATAATACAACATACCAACAAACAGATTACACATTATTAACAACAATATATATTCAAATTTTTTATATACATTTGGTTATAATTTGACTTATTGTTAATGGATGCAATATTACTACTTTTAGTTTGGCTGAATAAGCGGTCATTTTTTTAAATTACTTTATTATACAGCAGACAGTGCTTGACTTACATGTCTCAGTTAAACACCGCTTATTATACCTGTTCCTGTTACTGAAGGTGCAATGATACTCACAAATATCACCATGATAACGAAGGCAGCCAGGTAGGAGGTACGGGCCATCCACATGCTAACAAAACGGTAGTGTTCTCCTGAAACCACATTCCTCAAGAACCCTAAACACACACGCACACAAAATGAGTGCATGAAGGACTCCAATGTAAACAAAAACACTTCCAAACTGAACAAGACATACAGTACAAGAAATGCATAATATTACCTTTATTTTCTTCATTTTCTGCCAACGCCTTCACACTGGACATTAGTATGTCATCATAGCCGAGAAACTCATCTAGGAGGAAGCGGCTGAAACCATCTCCGAAGCATTGGTCCTTCATGGGGTCTTCAAACAGTGAAAGAAAAACTACTTGTAAATATGTAATTTGGTATCATCAACCTCTTAATTTTTTTCTAATTAAGTACAGCATCAAAGGCTCTCCCAAGAACATTTATAGTAAATGAAAGTGAAAGGTCGTAGGAGCAACAGGATTTTCCAGAATTACTGTAACTCTCAAACTGAAAAACAGTGACCTGCTTACTCTGCAGGAGGGGCTTACAGAACTCACCCAGGGTAACCACCATGACAGGAATGTTGAGGCGCTGCCTTGTGGTTTGAGACAGCCGCAGGAAGCCGTACTCCAGAGAATACTCCACTATGTACTCCTCTTGGGGCCACACTGCCCATAGAAACAAACAAGCCCATCAGACTACAACAGAAACCATTTATCCTATTCTCAATGAATGTATTTCAAAGTGTGTCCTTTATAAACAATAACCGCCTTGAATGATTAGACATTATTCACATTATTAACAGTTTGAGCACCATTTTGACTGTAGAATGCAACTGTGGTACTTAACAGTGCTTGCAGGTTTAGCTATGCAAAAGCAGCCGTTCACAAGCTAGACTTTTTTTGTAATATTGCCATTATGGCTGTGTGTATTCATGGTTAAAAGAATAAATATGGTACAGAATTACGAAAATATTTATTTAGCATTCAAACAATACATAATATAAAATAAAAACTGAATGAATAGCCTAAAAGCAAGATAGCTGAAAAAGTATACAATGAAATATCTTCTCTCCTAAAACAAGTGAATTAAAGTGCATTTTAATATTCTGAATAAAGTGCATGAACAAAGTGCATTCAGAACAAGTGCTTTAAACTGGTGAAAGATAGAACAACATTCTCTGTAGGCCTTTAACAAACTAGTGTATTAAAACAGAGACTGGCAGCCCATATATCAACTGAAATCACTGGAAAACGTTCTTGCCTTTGGGTGTGCTTGAAGGGTCTTGCCACCTCTTTGTCTTGGATCGGGATGTTTTTGATTTTATATGATAAATTAATCCTGACATTGAGAAAGTCTTTGTGGATGTACCCCCTCTAGAAATTTCGGCATTTTACGCTTTACAAATGGCTTTCCGCGCGTCTTTCTTAGATATATCGAGATGTGCAACACTGCAGACTTGATGACTCTAATTCAATCTAGTGCGTGCAGGCTGCGGTTGTTGATCATGTCATCCCTGATTTGGACGCGTTTTTAAAAAAAACCTTGACCGAAACAGAAAAGGTGCTTTTTTTTGCCATTTTTTGGCCATAAATGTTAGGTGCATCCCTAGTTATTAGTAGGAAAACACATTTCAAGACATATTAAACAACATTATCTTCCTGTGTCTGCACATATCTACTAGTAACACTACTCAAGTCCCACCTATGGGGCTAATTACAAATTGAAAATTCTAAGCTTTAGTGAGGCTTGAGCTCAGGCCTGATCTGTAGAAACTAATTTGTAGGAATGCAGTCTAACCCTGGTGAATAAAGCATGTTTTTACTCACATACAAACACACACAAAGACTCTCTTTGTCCCAGCACTGATACAAGGCATGCAAGGGTGGCAAATTGCCATACCATCACTCACAATTTTAAAACCAACAAAAATCAGTAGTGTCTGGCAATGCAAGTATGATACCTAATGAGTCAACATGGCAAAAAATGTGAGAAAGTATCTAATGCTGACTTGTACCAATATAATGATTTAACAGTGATGGAGAAGACACCACATAAAAAAACAAAGTGAATCTTCAAGGATCAAAACAGCCAATGTTTTACTGGAAGTAAATCTAATTACAATCCAGGAGTCGAGCAGATCTACGGTGGCGAAGCAGATGGCTGCTGCTATTAGGAATGCAGTTCAGGAACCTAAAATCCTGTCTTTGTGTAATCTTACAACTGCCACAAGTGTATTTTTCTTTTTTAAGCAAGCTCTAGTTTGCTAGCAATCTGTAACAAGTGCATGGGTTCTTGGAAGGAGGGAGTCAGTACATGGAAAGGCAGGAAAAAGTGAATGACAGGACTGGGGCATATTGGCCAGGAGTGGATGAAGGGAGGCGAGTGGGGAAGGAGGGCATGAGGTCACAGAAGAGGACGAGGAGAGCAGCGGGATGTCTGCAGCACCGAGGTGACGAAGGTAGATAGGAGCTTTACCTGCTCGAGTGAGCATCTCAATCTCGGAGACAGTCTCCTTCAGCGGCTGCATACCTTTAGAGGGCGCCTGGCTGAAGGAGAGGTCCTGCGTGTCATTCAGGCCCAAGCCTGGGATGCCAGTGCTCAGCGAGGGCTTCAGGCGTGGCTCAATGTCCAGCTCAAACTGTAGCAGCAAATAAATAAATAATATGGTGAAACAAGACAAACACAATCATATTCCACTGTCACACAAACATTCCAACACGGAACAATTTTCCACAGAAAGCCTCAAATATTCATAATTGAAAATAGTATGTTATTGTTTTTAGTTAGTTTTCAGCAATTCATAATTCAAAAATCTTCCTGGTTAAAGTTGATGTGTCAAAGCAGAGAAAATATTTTTATATAAAATGTACAAATATGTCAGTCCAGAACTGGGGGGGAAATCATGCATAGTCGCCCAACTACTAACCCTCACAGAGCTGTTATCAAACATTTCCACAGTCATCTCCTCTTCCTCCTCCTCTTCATGGAGAACACGAACTCGGTCAACATTCTCTGTGTCTCTATCAGGCTCTTTAACCAGCCCCTGGAACCCCTCTGTTTCATAGAATTGCAGGAAAATGGGTGCACGGCTAGAGTTGCGCTGGATCTCCACACGCAAGATACCATCACGTGGCCACTTCTCACGCACATGCTCCAGGCAGTTAATGGGTGATCGGGAGAAGGCGATGTGGATGTAAGCCAGAATGAAGAGCACAAACAAAGCCTGCCAATGAGACAATGTGATTGGGAAGGGTTACACACCTACACAGAAATTTTTGTAAACTGAAATTTAAAATGTCAAAGTCATATGTAACATCCAAATACATGGTGATCCATTAAGCAGATTTGTTTATACATGAAGCTTTCCTCTATCCTCAGAACTGGCCTTTATAATCAATTTGTGAATAATTATAAGTAACTTTTTTCATTTTGAATATAAATGCAACACATCTAAAACATATCCTTTACACCTTATTTTCCTTAACACCCCATTTTATTATTAAGATTTTCAAACACCAAACATGTCAGCCACTTTAACCATACTAATTTTAGTAATGTGCTATACACAAGTACTACATTTTTAACAGGCAGCTGATGACGTAAGCCAAGTTTTCGTCCAATGTTTTGCGACGTTTTGTCATCGACAAACAGAATATGCGTAAAAAAATGTCCGAAATTTGGTGTCTCCAGCCAACCAGTTTTTAGCGATAAAATGGTGTGCGTGATGACGTCATCCCCCCCGCCCTTGAGCCGTTTCCATAATTATTTGTGTGTTTGTCGCAAATTATCTACCTAAAGAAAAAAATGATGGAGAGATTATTCAGACAGTTTTTTTTTTAATTGTCAGCTTACTGTTATTTCAGTTTCACAAGTAATTAGAAATGTACAAAATATCTGAAGATCTGAAACTTGTCTGATAGCCCTAGAGCAGTGGTCCCTAACCTTTATTTCGTCACGGACCGGTTTAATATCAGAAACTATTTTCACGGCCCTGCCTTTAAGGAGTGGCAGATAAATATACATAATTATACAAATAAATGAAACACAAAAATGGGGATATTTGAAAAATATAATAGTGGGGTATGTTTAAAATACAATAAAAGTAAATCCAGTGTGTACTCGCAGCTTTTTTCTGTGCTGCCCGTGGACCCGTACCACATGACCCACGACCCGGTACCTGTCCCCGGCCTGGGGGTTGGGGGCCACTGCCCTAGAACTCGAAGAAAGTACCCCAGTGCGACGAAACCCACGGGTACAGTAGAGACCACGGAATAAGACCTTCTGGGAGGAGGTGGTGGAGAGACACTTCACAGAAAATCTCTGGTTGCAACATTTTAGAATGACAGGGCCTGCGTTTGAGATGTTGTGGATTCATCAGTCCTGATGTTGCGCCCATCACAGGTTGCCACCGACCACCGGTTCCAACCCAAAAGTGGCTTGTATCATGTGACACGTTTATTTGCGGTAAAGCCCTTTTTTTCCCGACAAAAAGTGTTTCCAAGGTAGTTTTTGCGACATCTGATGTATCAATATAGAATGTATGCGCTAAAGTTAAACGGGAATATATTATGTCGACATTTATCGATAATTAGCATTTCCATCAGCTATATCGGTAAAAAAATTTAAGCACTAAATATTTTTTCACAACAACTCCTTGGATGGAAACCTGGCTATAGTGGTTATATAGATGCCCCTAAGTTCATTAGGCTGTGGGTTTGAATCCCAACACTACTAGTAGCACCACTGAGGTACCCTTGAGCAAAGTACTATGAACGCTGCGTTCCTGGCTGCCCACCGCTTCACTTGGTGAAGGAGTTAAATAAAGAAAACCGTTTTGTGCTATAGTGTGGTGTGTTCATGTATGACAAGATAGTGAAGGAGTGTGAAATTCTTTCTCTGAATTTAAACCATTCACCAAGTGAAGCAATGGGCATCCAGGAACACAGAACCACAACCTTCCGAATATAGGGGCAGATCTCTAACCACTAGGTCACCCGCTGCCCCAGTGAGGGGAGAGACTGTTTTGTACTAGACACAAACAAAGGTGCATTCACAGTGTAGTGTGGTTTTTTTTTCATCAAAGCTATTCTGCTTATCTAAATAAGAGATAAGCAGAAAAGAGATTTTTTACTTAATCTCCATTCAGCAAACGGAAGTGAACAATATTCTCATTCTAAAATAACAATATCCAAGTGGGTGCAGTGGGTGAGCTGAGGGTAAACATACCTTAAGCAGCACGAAGAATTCGAAGATCCTCCGAAAGGAGGGAGGGAATAGCCTGGCGTAAGTGACTGCCATCTTAAAAAAGAGGGCATGGAAGAGCCGGTCCCTCACGTTGATGAGGGGGTTCTGGTTGAGGTTTGGGTTGCGGATTCTGTTCGGTCCCCCATTGTTGTTCAGAGGGACGTTGTTGTTGTTTAGGTTGCCCTGGTTCTCTGACATGTCTTTCACCAGTTCTGTGACTTTACTTCAAAAATGTGATACCCATGTAGGTCAGGCAGGGAACAACGTATGCCAAGATTACACTACTAGAATAGCATTAATTATCCACTAACGTAAAAAGCTGTTTTTATACAGAACCACCAGATTTTAGCTCAGGAGGGACGGTGTCGTTTACTACCGATATATCTGTCTTATGTCATTGCTAACAAAAACAAGAAACCTTACACTTAAGTTAGCTCTAGGGGATGTACGTCACTGTACATACATTTTTAAATCCACTTGAGTTTTTTATAGCTCTGGTCTTCTCTGTGGAGTAAATTCTTTATCTTTATATATTATACTTTTAATAAACCGCGAGCTAATCTGCTAGCGCCACTGTCCTAGCTATAGATAGCTCACATTTGCTGGGTACATTTACAACTGTTAAACCGCTTCAAACAGTTTAACTGTGTGGTTGGACTTCAATTAAGGTAAATAAATAACAAACCCGGAGGAGTAATCCTGAGTTCCTTATAAAATTGGCCAAAGTTTTTAAGACGCTAACTAGCTCGCATGCTAACTGTTTACTAAACTAGCCAACTAGCTGAAGCCCCTCAGACAAGCTTCTTGGTCCCATAACTGACCCAGACACTCCCTGTCCACTTAAAAATGATGACGCTTACGGAACTCTGAATAAAACGTCAAGGGGATCTGTTCAACAGGGGCTGCCAAAAACCACCGACAGCAGAGCTACTCCTATTTACTCGCCTATTTTCTGACCCAACCGAGCTCACGGAGCGACCAGACCCAACACAGTCCTGCCGAGCTGTTACAGAGACTCTCCAGTGCTGAACTCAGATACAGCGACCTCTCCACTCTGGAGGACCACATAAACATCACACACTTCTTTTAGTACTACACAGCATGGACAAAAGTATCGGGATGCCTGCCCATTCCGCCAACAGGGACTTTAATTACATTACATTCAAAAAGATTAGATTAGATTAGATTAAACTTGATTGTCATTACACATGTACAAGTACAAGGCAACGAAATGCAGTTTAGGTCTAAGCAGAAGTGCAATAAGCAGCAAGT
>JBBPDH010000036.1:12876861-12890522 GCA_037974565.1 Clupeocharax schoutedeni | reverse complement strand
CAGGGCTCAGAACTGCTCCAGAGCAGCATGACACCGAATGAGTAATGCTGGAGAGCTTTTGTCCCCATTAAGGCTCAGTCTGAAAATGGAGGATGATAAAGGAATCAGATCAGCATTACTTGTCTGCATGGTATTTATACAATTAGCACAATCTCAGGCTTCAGATGGCTTGCTGTTTTTTTGGAATTAGTGATTGGTTGATTGGTTAAATCAGCTATAACTAGGACTAATCACTTATTCCAAAAACAGCAAGCCATCTGAAGCCATGTAATGGGTTGCTGTCCTGACCATATAAAGGAGCGCTGTCTTGAATATGTTATTTGCAGTGTTTGGGGAGTTACTGCAAAATATAATACTTTACAAATGATGTATTACATCTCTCACTACTCATTACTCTCGAACCTGTACCTATATTGGAAAGTACAGCAGAAAACTCATCATAGCCCATTCAGAGAAATCACAGTACACATCAATTAAAAGCCATGACATCCCTTTTCTCACAGCCAGGTATGTTTGATTAAAATTATGAATCACTGCTGCTATTTGAAAACCCAACATGTCACAGTGCAAAAAGGCCAGTATGAGGCAGATATATCTTATCGGTTTAAAAAGTTAAACAGATTGAGGTATTCACTTTCCTAACCATTAGAACTTAAAGCATATTAGTAAAATCTGATTTCAACAAAAAAACAACTTTGTTTTACGCGTCTGCACCTCGGCTGCTCTCCTGACCCCCTCCCCCTCCCAGGTTCTCCCTGCCCTCTTGAGTGTGGAGGCTATCCTGAAAGAAAATAAAGGGATAAAATAGTTTGGGTTGTTGAGGTGCCAGGATGGATCTTTGTCACTCGCACATTAAGGGTTAAAAGACCATGTTCCACTTTGCTAATGGTCATTTTAATTCTAACAAACTGAATGTGGTGTTATGGAGTAGATGGAGTAGAAAAGGAATCTAGCCTCAATGGAGGCTCATAGGACTCCATTTAGCCGTCCTTCACTTTATCTCTGTTGTGCTCTAGATTGGAGCAGGAACTGGAAGAGCTGGAGACAGGTGTGTCCGCAACATCCACCAAAGAAAACCTGTCAGATGTGGCCCAGCAAGAAGAAACCAAGATTGTTGATAACAAAGTGAGCCTCAATCCCCTATTTCTGCTCTAACACACACACACACACACACACACACACACACAGGCGGGGTGGTTGGGTTGCCCTAGTTGGTAGTAGACTTGCCTTTGAACCAAGAGATGGGTTTGAATCCTACCTTCAGGGAACTGCCACTGGGTTCCTGAGCAAGACCCTTAACTCCCAGTTGCTCCAGGGAGACTGACCCCTGTAGTCAGGGAATGGAAGTCACTTTGGATGTAAACGTAAATGTAAACAGATACACATACACACACACACATACACACACACACACCAATGTACATAGCATGTCTGCCACGCACTGAGTAGCCAGTTGGTGTGTAATTATAACAGTAAAAATAACGTCCAATATGGGAGCCAGTAGATGTAGAATTATACTGCCTCTCGCTAGATGGGACTGGGGTGTAGTTTTATATGCCTACAGGCCCCCCAAGACCAAAATGTAATTAAAACCCATTATTGCCAGTTGTTTGGCCTTCTCCATGGAGCAGCCGAACTGTCTAGGGTGAGATCATGTATACTGTGGCCAAAGTGAAATAATTGGCTTACAGTTGACAGGTCTTGACCTTACAGACAAACCTCCATTGGCTTTAGACAGATGCCTCTCAACAGCGGGAGCCATTGTAATAGCCACAAGGAGAAATGCCTGCTTTTATCTGTAATTATGGCCTCTGTTTGTGCTTTCCTGTATTGATCAATATCCACTTCTCCCATCACCAGAGACTGCATTACTATGTCTAATGTTTTCTTGTCTCTGGAAGTGATTCTCCCTAAGCAGATTTCGTAAGCAGATCTTTTAAACACTGTTAATTACCGGCGGATATGTCATGTGATTTGATGAGCAAATAATAGGGCACAAGGCACTTGTTTTGGGCCCAAACCTACTTCATTAAATATTTAAATATCATTTTCACTCAAGACCCAAATCTTCTGTTTCATCTCAAACCCTCCTGCCTTGCTGGTAAGCCCTAATCTGCAATGAGACCACTGTTGGATTTGGAAACATGTTTGAAAAGAAATAAGAAATGCAGTTTGTTTTACTCCCCTGGGGCCTTTCAACTGGTGAATACAGTTGAATACAGTTCCGTTGCTGTTTGATTTATATCCATTTATATCCATATTGTATATTTCTATCCGTTTACATCTTTTTCCAAAGTGGCCCCGGTAACATAGTTATGTTGAGCTGAATGACTCACTGTCATCCCACACCTATGCATTACACCCACCTACCTGAACCGCTGCATACAGGTTTATTGTGAAGAAAAAAAGAAAACACACACACATACACACACACACACACACACACACACAGTCACTGATAACTGTATGTTTAATACAAAATCTTATTGCTGGTTTTCCGAAGAGAAAAAGCATAAATTACTTGTATTTAATTATTTTATGGTATAAGTAATTATACTCTCTCTCTCTCTCTCTCTCTCTCTCTCTCTCTCTCCCAGGTTGTTGGAGATTCTGTAAAAGGTATCTCATTCTTGTTCAACTATTCCAGTCCTTATGACTTCATTATACCATGTTCGCATGCTTATTAATAATAATATTTTGTCCAAATATTGTGTAAGTGTTTGTGCATTGTGTAAGTACTCTGTGTACTGAAAACATGCCTCTTCCACTCTATGCTTGGTCTTACAATCTCTGTATGCCAGGAGAATCCATTACAAAAGCCAAGTACGAGTAAACAGTGACTGCAGGATACCTTGACTTGAAGCAGATTTCTCCAGACCACAGTGCATTCAAGCACAGCTACAAAGTCAGAAGTTTTCAGTTTGTTCAGAAGTTTTCAGTTTGTTCAGAAGTTTGGCTGTGAACAGAGCGAACACAGAGAAAATAAACTGGAGATGGCACTAGAACACTTCTTCTTTTCTGATACTGCATTGCCGATACTGCAAGCCTGACTATTAGCTGTTTCAGACCTTATGCAAGCATGTTTTTATTTTAAAACAACAAAGCTTTAAAGGGCCCATATCATAGAAACAGATGACTTTTTAAACAAGAGTCAGAAGTAATATGTACACACTTAAAGCTCTGAATCTTCCAATCTTGATATATGTTTGTATGCCCTTTCAGCCTATAGCAGTTAGCTCTGCCCATTCACAGCCTTTTTTTTAAAATGAGGCACAATAAAGGACAGCCACTCAGATAAAGGTGATTTAAATATGTCTTTTACAAAGTTTTTACAAGGCACAATAACAAAAACATTGCTTATTTACGAGAAGTTACGAGAGTTACGAGAAAAAAACGAACTGTTTTTTTCAATCCACATCAATGTTATAAACTGAAATAAAGAATAAGGAAAGTGTCTTATAGATGCTTAGAATGTATATGGGATCTTTAAAATTGTCTGTTTTTAACAGAATCACTTCACACAATGCGTACAAATTAAAGAACGTGTTTAAATACTACCCTACAGTAAGAAATATGTTGCCAACAAGAGGATATTTATCCAAAACCTCTTCACCAGAAAGAAAACAAATGTAACTGTTTCAAAATAAGGGCACTATAACTGTAGAATACAGAATCTGAATCTGAAAACTATGGATCCTGGGGAAAAAATGCTTAAACTGCACAGACAAATATAGACGCAAAGGCGAGAACAATATAAAACATTATAGAAATGTAGTCAAAATAACTCCCCAGAAAATCCTCAGTATTATATACACAAAATGCTGTGTTCAGTAAAAGAGGTGGAGCTAAATACTATAGATGAATTATTACTAATTAACACCCAGTGCTTTGAATTGTCCGTTATTGCCTGTAACAGTAGCATAAGTAGTGATTTTGCACATGATAAGACTATTGCACATAAAAATAGAGGTAATAAAGATATTGCATATAATGATATTGACTTTGCACATCACAAGCGTAAATCATTATCACAAGTAAAAAAGAACATAGTCCAACATAGATTTGCATATTTTCTGCTACCGCTAATAGATTCAGAGCTTTTTTCAGTCTTGGGGAAGTGTTGAGGTGCCATATGTCCACACTCACGTTCTCACAGCTGTTTCTACAAAGCCCAATGGAGGAAAAGACATATTAAGCATTAAAAAGTCTCTTGGCCGATAAACATTAGAGTCAAGTCTGGTCAAAGCTCACATCTGTTCGCTTGAGGAGGCACAGGAAGAGCTTCTCTCATTCACTCATCATCTTCCTGCAGCATATAGTGTGTGCCTAGTGCGTTTGTCTCTCTCTTTATCACTCTGTTGTCCTCTACCTCATGTCCTTGTTTCATGGCCTTCATTAGTGGTCAGAGAGATCAAAGGGGTCAAAGTTCACGCCAGCCCACGTCTGGAGAAATCCAGAGGTGACTCTGACATGATGAGAGCAGGTGAGTGTAGCTCACGTAGAGACACATCTCACACCTCTCAACTCATGCAGGTTCTCAGATAGGGGTGGGAGAATGCAGGCTCAGGAATATTGACTGACAGTGAAGTATGTGCCTGTGCTGTTTGGAAAAATGGGGGAAAAATGCACTATATTATATTCCACTTGTGTGTGAATAGTTACTATGGTCACGTATGTATTCCGTGTATTTGTAGTAGCTTTAATAGTTTAATCTTTATAAATCCACTCATTTCCAAAAAAGACCCGTAATGTGTTTAAAGAGTTTAACTGGTCATTTGAGGAGTTTTATTGCTTTTTTTTTTTTTTTTAGATCACTGGGCCCCTTCTTGACTCCTCTCTACTGCTGAGAGGTTCTTTAGCTTCTTAATCAAACATTTGCTTTCTGTAACACAGTAGCCAGGAGAGGAGAGAGAAATGACAGTGAAGGGCCTCTAAGTGTACTGGGACTACCCTGGGAAAGGGAGGCCCATCAGTCCTGCTGCAGTGTCTCTATAAGTGCAGGAACCATACTGAGTGTGGGATTCAAGCACTGATTAAACGTAAATACCCATAGAAAAGTGGGCTTACAGATGTCTGTGAATAGTTAATTGCATTTTTATGTGTGTATATCCTCTACTAGTTGATCCTATACTGTGTTACTTTCATTGAAATTGATTTTATTTTGAATCATTTTGGGTCAGTATGTCATGAAAATGTAATTTAAACAGATGATATTCTGTTGTAAAACACATATCTGGGTCATGATAGTATGCATTATTTCTTATAATTTATATATTTCTTATTTATATCTTATATTTTTACTTGCTTTACTTGCAATGTTTCAGACGCTTAAGCTCCGCCCTCTGTCTCTGTGGGTTAAGCATCCAAAACTGATCTACTAATCATCTAATCGTCTCAACATGTCTAAATTGTTGTGTGTTGTGCTAATTCTCTCTGTCTCTCTAGTCTTTGTCTGCATGTATGCGTGTGTTTTGGTGTGTCCAGTCAGTGGAACCTTCCGTTCATATCAAAGCGTCTCCTCATTTACAGAACACAAAGCTGAAGAGCAGAGTGGGAATTAAAAGTTATTTTTAGGCGAATTCTTTCAGGAAAGATGAGGTTACCATGGCAGCCGCGCTCCACTGAAAAGTTAACCTTGGTGCTGCTCATTTAACGGTTGTCATGGCAGCAGGCGACTCTCAGCACTTAACTAAATAACCTTTCGAGAACCGGCCACGGCTGCGGCTCTGTAATTGAAACCATGATTGCAGTCCTACATAACATTTATCTTTCTGTGACCTAATCCTACATTACAATAACCATAATCACAGGGATGATACACTACCCTCCAGGGCTCTTGGCACCCCTAAAGAACATCAGACAAAGATGCTTTGAAAAAGGGTCTGTGCTATTCAGTATTACACTGTATGGATGAGAGAAATGTAAGTTGTTAGTGAGGCAGAGTCAGAATCAGAAAACTTTATTGATCACAGAGGAAGAAGCTTAAATGTAAAGCAATAAAAAATTGAGATGGAATACTGCAATATGCCAGTAACCGAGGCTCTGTAATATAGGCTGTATGCTTATGTGGCAGGGGTAGGGTGTATTGAGGTTAAAAAAGTGTATGGTTTTAAGTCATGAATGGTGATGTATCTACACTGATATACTGGTAGTGGTTTCACACATCAATACTGATTCATAATTTTAGTAATATTAATAGCTAACAATATAATCATTACATTGTATTGCCCAGTGAAGACCCCTGACGATCAGAGCTAGGCCTTCAGTCTGGCCCACAAAAAGCGGAAAAAAACTCTATATTCTAATATAACGAACATATTAGAGTGCTGAAATGCTAAACCTGGTTAGACCATCGTTTTAATTTTTTCTGTTTTTGTTAATTTAACATAGAGGACTCTATTGTTGTGGGCCTAACCACTAGAGAGGCTAGCTTGTCTGTATCTACCTATGGGGAAAATTCCTGATTCAACAAACGTGATACTATGGAATCTTTTTTGTAATTTTCAGAAATCATTAAGCCTTCCCAAAATGCACTGACAGTTCCCCTGTGTTGTTACCATGCCAGTAGAAATGCACCATGTAAGGTACTCTGTATTATGTGATTTTACAATAAGAAAGCTGTTCAAAACCGTCTATTCCACCTTCGAGTACCAGTAACCCGACAACATCTCAGATTTATTCAGTTAAATGTCATCAGATAAGATACCATTGCTTGTGAAGAGTGATTTATCAGGGCCTCCCAGCTCGAGTTACAGGGTTAGACAATGAGTGTGTGACTGACTGCTTGGTTTTGAGAGAGTGAGAGCGCCCCCTTTGCAGGATATTAATCTCTTCTCTCGTTGGCCGCCCAGCGATGTACTCCGTAGAGATCACTGTTGAGAAGGACCTGGCCACTGGCGAGACAAAAGTCTTGTCCACCAGCACACTACTCCCCAAAGACCTCTCTCAGAAGGGGGTCAAAGTGTATGAGGATGAACAGAAAGGTGACTGGCCCAGGAGGATGTCAGGCTGCTTTACGAGAAGTGCATCCCAAAGCTTGCATTTTGAAGAAACAGTACAAGGATAATAAATAAAACAAAATCATTTCAGAAGAGAAAGTTTGCTCAGTAAAATTAAGCTTTGGGTAAAAATAAAAAGGAAGCTTGGACCTAAAGACCAAAGGCTTCTCGTAAACACCAGTTAAGCATGGCTTAGCCGAGTCGCTGCAGCTGAAATTTTTAGTTGTAGCCCCACAATTCCTCCCTTCATTTTGAAAAAAAGCAAATAATTCATTTTTGTGTGCTTGTTTGTGACTTGTACCTCCACCCAGCTTGGAGCTTCCCTTGCATTTATTCCTTTTGGGCTTTAGTTTTACTTGCAGTATCTTGAAATCGCTTCACACTAAACCAAACCACGTCCAAGCATCTTCAACCTCTGCAACATTTGTGCTAATGCTGCTACTTGCTCACGCTCACACTGATTCTAATCCTTTAATGTGTCCACACCTGCTTAGCCCCTTTCCTCTGCTTGCTGCGGCCTCTGGTTGACCCTTGGCTAGCCCAGTGTCCACTTCCAGCAACGGAAGTGAACTTTTATCTCGCCCCTTAATTACAGTCCTCCTCTGGTGGCGCTTTGTTCATTCACTTTACAATAAGGCTGTCGTAATGCTGAATACATGTTCAATTCTGTTTAATGTTAGAAAATCTGTTGAAACACGGTATGTACTCCAGAAATGCATATTTATGATATTTTCAAGGCCATGAAAAATGATTTTGTGGATAATGAGTTCACCCTGAAAATGTGAGACAAGTCAATCAAAAACAGAATCGCTGATAAAAAAATGCTCACTACATGTCACAATTATCAGTAATCCCTAAAGACTTTCCCCTAAGGGATCAAAATCCCTTAAGCCACATGATGTTCATGGGTTTTATTGGGGGAAACATTTGAGGCCAAATCCACCTAGACATTCATCGGTGTGAAGAATTATAGTGAATTAAATATATTATTCAGGTATATCAACCTTCATAAATCAGGCAATGGTTATTCACGGTAGCTACATGCCTGAATTTCTCATATTTGTGGTGGTGGAAATTATTAAGAAGTTTAAAACAACCAGAGCTCTAGTGATCATGCGTGGAGTATAAACTGGGGGCCATAATTTTCTGCCAGGATCATGGTTGAAGATTTGCAGATCAAAAACTCTTTAAAAACATTTTGACACCACAGCCATGCCAACAAACTATTTATAATGTGTATTTTTTTATTTCTGAAATGATATAATTATGCTCAAAATGCCACCACAGGGCAAATGTATTGTGAATTCGGTACTTTTCACCACATATTAATTACTGTAATGACAGCCTTATCGTGAAGAGTATGAAGGAGGTTTTGCCAAAGATCCTGTTTGCCTTGGGTAATTTGCTCTGCCCTCTGTTGCTGTCTCTTTCAGTGGTGCATGAGGTGGGCGCAGTGGCCAACGGTGTACACCAGCTCAGCTCATCTGAAGTGGAGGAGCTCATCCACAAGGCAGATGAAGTCACCATGGGTGAGGCCACGCTGCAGCAGGAGGTGCAGAAAGAAGAGAAGGTTGAGACAGAGGCTGGACCAGCACCTGTTAAGGAGATCACAGGTGTGGAAGCCAAGCCAGCGGCAGTTCCCCCGCAGGCCGAGGTGAACGAGGCCAGCTCGGAGAACCCGGTCACCATGGTGTTCATGGGCTACCAGAACGTGGAAGATGAGGACGAGACCAAGAAAGTGCTGGGGCTGGAAAGCTCCACTGTCAAGGCCGAGCTGGTGGTAATCGAAGATGGAGAAAATAAGAGTGCTCCCGGCGAGGCCAAGGAGGATCAGCAGGATCCCCCCAACGGGGGTCCAGCAGAGCCGGCCAAAGCTCAGGAGACCTCTGGAGAGCCCGGAGAGCCAGAGACTGAGGCATCTGAGATTAAAAGCAAGGAGAAGCAGCCATGCAAATGCTGCTCCATCATGTGAGCCCAGGGCACGCTCCCTTAGTGAGGGAACTGGAACTCGATGCTCAGAACGGTGCACCGTGACACCACGCAAACAAACCAACACCAACGCTAAATGAGAGAGAAAACATCTTGTCTTTTGAAAACATCTTTTGATAGGAAGCTATTCTTTTCTTACTTCATTTGTACTTGTTTTATAATTTTTCTTTTTTCATTTCTATTTTTCCTTTTGTATCCTTTACCCTCCTCTGTCTCCTCCTTCGTTTTGGTTTTGTTGTGACTGAGAAGAATTCTCTCAAATGAGTGGCACTCGTTACCACATCTCCACAAAGAGGTTTTGCAGATGAAGTGGGTTTGTTTGTTTTTTACCAAGCTTCACTCAACAAACCCCAGCTTTCACCTCTTACACGCAGTCATGAAATTTTGTAGTATTACCTTTCCATATGAAGGACTTTCTGTAACTATGAGTCATTTATTTTTTAAATATATTTATTTTATGTTACATTTCTTTCTCAAGCTCCCTTTTCCTTTTTTTTGGCAGAAGCATGGTGTGCAAAGTTCTCTCTTGCCCCACTAATGCGTATCCTTCTCCAAAAAAGAACTGTGGGGTGGGGAGGGCAGGGACTCCACAAAGATCATCTCAAAACAAAATGAATGATTAAGCGGCGAGAAAAGACACTCTTTCTTAGCTGCTTGAGAACTAAAAGTAAAATTTGATTCCAGAAATGTTCAGCGGACTGAAACTTGAACAGTACATGCAAGCAATGACATGTCAATGAGGAGGAAGCTTACAGGTCTGTTGAGTTCAGATTTGCAGTGCGGCATGTAAATGTGTGTGTCTGTTTTTGTGCTTAAGTGTGTGTGTGTGTGTGAGTGTGAGAGAGACTGTTGGTGATGGTGCCTCTGTTTAAAAAAGTGAACCACTTCTGATCAGTCTCAGGCTTTGGCAAAAGATACACAGTTGAGTGGCACTGCATTTCCTTACTTATCAGATTGACCCCTACTAGCCACATTCACTCACACACAGTCTCTTTTCTCCCTTTTCTGAAAAAATCAACATTACTTATCTCTTGCAAGCCCAGAAGAGAGTATTCTGTTACTCAAAAACATAACTGGGGGCCATCGCTTGTGTTGAAGAGAGTGGTCTTTCATATTGAAAAGTGGGACTGAGGAAACGTTAGGGCTTTCTTCTTGTCGGCCTTGATTTTTTTGATTTCAGTATTTTTGCTTCTGTTTCCTCAGCACCTATCAGTGAAATCTTAAACCCGCTGAGCCCTTTTTATATGGATGGCCTGTGAAGTACTTGCCTGTATTTTTAGCAGTTTGTCAGTTTGAGTATTTAATCAGCCTGAGGTAGAAAGGTGGTTTCATAGCGAGGCGGCTCTGCTGTCAGTCCAGGGTGGCACACTGTGCCGATTTACACTGCCTTCGGTCTCCTCTCAGGCAGAGCCATTCGCAGCAAGATGTTACCAGTTTGCTGGAGCCAAACCTATGCAAGAACCCTCATGAGCGCAAGTCAGCATCAGCAACATTCGCCCAGTCCGTTCAGCAGTCTCTCCTAGATAGTGCATGGTAATATTGACACATGCTTTCGAATGGATTGGAAACTGCTGGTTAAGTGATTTCTGAATTATTAAAGCGCAACCGTGACCATTTTTACAGTTTTCTCTCCATGTAGTCTTGATCTGGTGGGTACCAATAACATAAAAATATCCATTCCAACCGTAGCACACAGAAAACTTATTTTGTAAAAATCACTTAGACAGCTATTGATATCAGTGCTTTTTTTATTTTAGTGCAAATAGTGCAACAAGTATGGTTTGTATGGTGACATTTTACTGGAGGTCAGTGTTCAAAAGGCTATATGACATTGGCTTTGCATGACAATTGTCATAAACGTAACTTTTATAAAGGCTTCTGGCTACCTTTGTCCACTTTGATGCCATTTCACATCAGCCAGTGTTATGACAACTGATGGCTGTAAGACTTCATTAATGTCTGTATCCGCTTCATGACAGTTGCCATGAAAGGTGCATGTAGGTGCTGTATAGCCTGACGAAAGCTGCCTCTTAGGAAACTGTCTGTTAAGCTTGTTCAGGTATGATGGATTCTCATGGTGCTAATCTATCCAAACTGTCATGCAACAGGTTTCTTTCCGAAATGCAGTCTGTTTGCAGTTCGTTCAGCCTTGCAGTAGCTACTCACACACTTTCCTAGTGTATAAGTGTATTGGCCCTGGAAACATCCCATGACTGCGTTTATACTTTGAGCATGTGTGCTAACAAGTCAACTTTTTTTGGCTAATTATTTACTTAATTTTATTCATTTATCTTTTGTAAACAGATAGTGAACCACATTATCAGCTAACCTGTTTTTATTTAGCAGTATGATATTGCATTGAACTCTTTAAGTGGCACTGCCACCCTAGCCTGGAAGTATGTTTGGGACTGCTTGGTAGTTGCGTGAGTGTGTTGGTGTGTGTCCATGTGTGTGTGTGCGTGTGGAAGCATGCGTTCATTTCTCTTAGAACACAATGGCATAACTGCACTTATTCTGGGAATCTTTGGTGTGTGCCTTGTGGCTAGAACATTTCTGACAGAGAGCCAAAGGTGGACAGAGCTAGTGGAAACCCCTTGTGTGTCAATACAAACCACGAGACCTCCTCCCCCATTTGCAAAGACACGTGTTTTTTGTTTTTGCGTTGTTGGGTTTTTTTTTTTGTTTTTTTTTCATGGGCAGGGTTCTGCGTCAGTGGAGCTTTATTTGAAAGTTCTGGTTTTGAAGCAGATCCCTGTTTCCTCTGCCCTTGAAGTGATCGCTCAATACAGCAAATGTGCTTGTCTTTTCCCCTTAACCTAAATCTTGGTGATCAGCCAGGACGGGTTTGGCATATAAAGTTTACCTTTGTACTTTTGCACTGGAGCTAGCAGGCTAATGTAGCTGACAAGTTTCTTTACACTTATGTGCACCAATTTTGCATCAACATTTGCCTCAAACTGTGACATCATCACACAAATAATTTATTCACCCCAAACTGCTTTTTCAGAGGGGCATCAAATAACCAAGCCCCACTTTACTCATTTTTAAATTCTTCTATAGAGTCATTCTGCAAAACAGAAAGTGAAACTAAACTTCATTCATTCTGTGGGAATGTCTTGGCATGCACCTAGTTTCAAAGTCTACACTGATTAACATACATTAACAGCCGTATAGGGAGCTGCTGTATGTTGTTTCACTGTCTGAAAATAAACCCTTTTTGTAGATGTGGCACCTTTGGTAAAATATAAAAATGTTCACCATTTTCATATACTCTCAGAAAACAAGGTTCTAAAAATGTACTTGCTTGGGTCACTGGGTGGTGCCCTCATGTACGTATTTAGTACCTTTATATAGGAAACATAATTGTACCATTTTCTATATATGTATTGCCCTGTGAATTTAATATATGGTTTTTGATGCCCCATTCTTGGTTTAGTAAAGGCAGCAGGGCTGAAACGCAGTGTCGGGGGTCTTTGAGCTAGCGGAGTGTTTTCACTCGATGATAAGTGGGCATGGTAGAAGGAGGAAGGAAGTGAAGCGTATTATTGGATAATATTACTTTTTCCACCCCAGGTGGTGCATGGTGATGTGTTTGATTAAGCAAAATTCACACATACAGGAAAGCAAGAATTTTGTCTTTTAATTAATTTGGTAAATCATGCTGAATCTGGGACAGAACTAGCTAGGCAACACGGGTTGACTTACTGTACAGTACAGACTAATTAAGGATTCAACATGGCCTGCTAAACTTCTGTTTGGTGTACATTTGTCTGCGGGACACCTGCGGAAATCCATGAGAAATTGCGTCGCATCTCCGTAGAACATGTGATAAACTTAAACATTTACTTTGCCAGGGAGAAGCTGTTTGTAGCAAGTTTTAATAAAGTATGGATTTGAGGAAATTTGAGGGGTTAAAAGAGGGGTGTACTGTTTTTAGAGTACTAATTTTAGAGATGAGGTCCACAGTCCAGCACCAAATGTGTAATTGTCCAAATGTGTGTTCTTGTTACGAGTTCACATGTGACCTGGCAGGGCTAGGTGCGCATGAGCTTTTGTTAATTGTTAGTTCCATTAGTCTTAAAACTCCAGTACAAAAGAGAAGAAAAACTCTAAACGTGTCTTGGCTGATCAACTACATTTAGCATAAGGAGACAATTACGTAAATTAAATTTTTCGCTTACCCATCAATTTTACTCCAAACAAATATGGCAGCCATGCAAAAACTGACCCTGGAGCGGTGATTCTGGGCTTCCCCTACCATCGCCCTGACGCACTGTGAGCTTTACGGTTACCTCAGACGTCCGCTCAACACCGCCCTCTACTGTTTGTCAGTACTAACATTCCAGTTCCGACGTGTTCCACAGCCCCGAATGCCTTGTAGCCTGGCTGCCTCTGGCCGGGTATTTCTCTTTGTAAATGTGCATGCTTTTTATAGCTATAGCCATCATATAACTACATATCCATATCAATGTTGGGTGATGTCTCCTCCCTTGCTGTAGTCGAAGCCTCCCTTACCTTCCATAATGTCAGTGAGATATGTATCGATCATAGTGTCAGTAAAGGAGTCGGACGTCCTGAGAGTGTCAACAAGGCCCGTTTCTCTGTTCCTCTTCCTTGACGAATGGGCCTCTCTTAGTTGCTTGCCTGGAGTGTGTGTGTGTGTGTGTGTGTGTG
>JBBPDH010000036.1:12827825-12848686 GCA_037974565.1 Clupeocharax schoutedeni | reverse complement strand
TAAAAACTACTTCCAAAAATATTCAGCTTTGATATTAATGAGTTTTTTGGGTTCATTGAGAACATGGTTGTTGTTCAGTAATAAAATTATTCCTCAAAAATACAACTTGCCTAATAATTCTGCACTCCCTGTATAAGCTTGGTAGCTTGATGAGAGCATGTAGATGTACACTCTGAATGTAAGCTGAATTGCTTGGTATAGGAGATTGCGAGCCAGGCCTTCTCGTCCAACGTCATAGCCTGACCTCGTAAATGCTCTACAGAAAGAATGGGCACAAATTCCCTCAGAAACTTGTGGAATAAAAGAAGAGTTGAAGCTGTTATAACTGCAAAGACGACTGCCAACTTTATATTAAAGTCTATGTATTTGAATGCAAAGTCATTAAAGTCCCTGTTTGGTCTAATGGTCAGGAATCCCAATACTTTTGTCCATATCGTGTATGTAGGTTTGGTTAAAAACGAAGTTGTTTTGGCTTATAAAGTTCAAAAGAATCGGTTCGGTGGACGGTATCGAGACTCTCGATACTTATTCTGATTCGTCCAGAAACTGGGACCGCCTGTAGTCTTGTCCAATCAGGAGCGTCGCTCGGGACACCAGCTTCGGCAGCTTCCAATCAGGACCGCCGCTGCTGCCCCTGGCTGTGTGCAATCAGAAGCGTCACTTGGTCCGCCTCGGCGCCCGCCGCCATTTTAGCTATAAGAAAACGGAGCCGAGCAGCAAAGTTCCTGATCAGAGCAGAAGTTCCTCTTTGTGCAATGGACGGGTGAGTTTAGTGATACATTTCTTGATGTACAGATACGGGTATCGTTTTATTTTTTATTTTATTTGAGCTATTTTAACACTTCTCGTATCGAATAGATATTTTAAACTAACTCTTTTTGGCGAATTGGTTAATTAACGTGCACGCGCACTCCAGGGTTGCGATGGAAACAAACCGAACGTTTTTCTGTGATCGTTTGTTAGCGTTCAGCTAACTTTAGTTTTCCCCCATAACTTTATTATTAATAAGGCTTCAGTCTTACTCTGTCCTCCATCTATCTTTGTTTCGTTCCGCTGCACTTTTCTGGCTCCCTTGGAGAGCTACCCACAGAAAAACTGAACTTTTCTCCTCTGATTGCAGCCCTAGCCTAGCTGTTAGCTAGTTTCTTACACAGCTCGGCCACTTGTTGCATTGCAGTCAGAAAGATTCGAGGTTTGTAATGTTAGTTGAAGCTTACGGAGTGCATCACATTAGTCAAGTCCTAGCAATAACTTGAAGTTTTTAATTTTTTCCTTTTTATTACGACTTAGATTTTTTTTTCTCTTTGCAGCCGCCTAGAGACTGAATTGTATCCTATGGGATCGAGTTACGCAGAATTGGAGTAAGTAATCATGTTTTTACTATTTGAAGTCAGACTATGTTCCCCGGAAGAATGTTTTCTGTAAGTTCACACAATCATGCCAATTTTCAGTAATAACATATTTTTCTGTATAAAGTGTCTTGTTAGCCCAGCTTTAACTAGGGCTGGGTATTTTCATCCGATTTATATTTTTGAATGGGCATTTGCTTTTAACATTGCTAAGCTACAATTTAAACTTTGATATCTCTGTTATATTCTGGGTCTAAACTACTTACCATTTTGGGGTAACTGCATCTGCTTTTTGCATCCGCTCACCCATTGAAACTCTTGTTCTTTTTGGGGGGTTTAACTAAATGAGTAAGTTGACTGGCTCAGTTCTGCAAAAGGAGCCACTACATTTCCTGTAAGGAGATCATGAGAAACAGGATGTGGGGGTTAATCTTCAACCAGGGCCTGGCCCCAAATGCCAGTCATATTTCTTGCATTGGGAGAGATCTGTGGGAAAGGAGGAAGGAATGTAGTTTGGACTGCGTAATTCACTCTGAGTAGTTGTAGAAAGATGTTAACATAAGCTTTTTGAGAAGTTATACAATAATGGCAGTACAAGCATATCAGTCTTTGCATCTAGATAGGTTACCATATAATCCTGATCAGTAGTTTCGTTATTAATACACAGTATGTTGCAGTTCAGTTTTGGCCTGTTGCCCAAGCTTAATTACTTTAAGTACTTTTGCTTTTCATATTCATTTCAGTAGAAGGTGGCTGTATTTGTCTTTCCACATTAACTAATATTCTCTTTGTTCTTTGCAGTGTGGTCCATGACCTTGCTGTTGGTACGAAGGTAAGCACCGCTTTCTTCAGGTGTAATTTATGCTATTTTAAACATGAAGTCCTCTGATAACCAGCTATAGGGCTTTTTGCTTCACATTTGATCATCTCTTATGAACTCTGGCTTCTTCCTGTAAGCTTGCTTTCTTGCATGCGCGTTACTGATGTGTATCATGTCGTTTTCACAACTCCCGTCAAACCAACTTGACTTGTTTTGTTCAAATAGAATAACGCGTTGGATGGCTTACACTGGTTTAGCCAGTACAACACCTTTTTAACAGATATAATCACACTATACCACTTTATTTAGAGAATATAAAAGGTGTGGTAAAGACGCACCGTTTTACTCACATTGAAGGCATATTTTAAAAATGCATTGTTTAGAATTGAAGGTATTAGTACTGGGAATGAAAGCATTAAGCAGAGAAGGCCTCTGTTTCTTGGATCAACCTTCAAAGGTTACTGTGACATGTGCATTCCTCCTCAGTCTTTCAGTGAAGATAATCATCTGTGGTATGTGGTAGTAAGGGGAACCTACCACATCCAGAACAAAGGGGCAATTCACAGGCACCATTTATATGACTAACTTGGCTTACACGAGACATAAAGTGGTATAAGATGTCTTAAAAATCTCACTGTAGGTTTTAGGACATTGTCTGGGGGGAAGATACTATGTGGTTTTTTTTTCTCTTTTTGAATTTTTGCTAGGCTCCATGGAGTGAAATGGTCTAATTTGATATATTTTTTTCCCCCACTTTATTTAAAGGTGTTTTCTATGTGTCTCATGCTCTTTAGTGGTTAACAGCATTTGTATTCTCAGACCTGCTTTAGGTTTGCATTATGCGAGTTAATTGTTTGCCCTGGTTATGAGCGAACCCATTTTTAAAAGCATTCCTCAAAAATAGGCTTGGATGTTGACACTGACATGAATGGAGCCTATTCATTACATGCAAATATGTTTGCCTCTCCCCTCTGTGTACACATGTTGCTCTTGTATTTGTTCAGCAATGCTGATTAGAGGGAAGGTGATTGGGGGAAGTGCTAATGGGTCAGATTGGGGTTTGCCTAGCATGTTTTCTGCCTTTTTTGCTGCACTTAATTTTGGTGTAAATCAGATATGCAGCATATTGTGCATACACAAAGATTGTTTTTCTGAAATGTTGAGCTAAGGGCAAGGCGCTTGTCATAATCTCCGGCTGCGGTCGTAAATCTTTGACCAGCTTGAATAGTAGGAGTAATGTACACCTGGCCCTGTGAAGACAATCAGCCTTGTGTATTCAGGCCAGAGAGTCCTGGGTTGGGTTTCATTCACCTGCAGCCACAGGCACGTCTCCATGGTGAGCGAATGACAATCAGGGCTGCCGTGGTAACGGCTCCATTCTTGGCGTGGATTGTTGGTGTCTCCTACCCTCCACACCTTTCTAATCCCTTTAACCTGGTTTCACTTTACTCCACACCTCAAAACAGTTGCAAATTCCCCTGTTCCATGTTCCTTTGTCCTCTTTAAGTACTGAATTAACCATGTAACTGCTGATTTATTTTTTTTGATTTGAAGAAAAGATTAGTTGTGTACAGTTTTAATACAGTGAAACGTTCTGTAGTTTGAGTAGACCACTCAGTGACTTTGTGGTGTATGCAGTTTTGAAGCATACAGTATTGAAACAACATGCAGATGTGTGGGTAGAACCCAGTGTTTCTTTACCTCGTTAGGCCTTAGTGGCACCATCCCCTTCCCTTTTGCGACTCTGCATATGGTTCTAATTGAGTCCTGTGGCAGTGGAATTTTAAATGCACGGTGGAGGATGCATAAATGTGGCCTGCATAGTGAAAATATGCTCTTGATTTGGTGATTTGATTCCACTGGTCACTTGGTGTGGCTTTAAATGAAGTATTTTGGGTTTGTTGTCTTTGCCCACCCTTATTGACCCTGATGCAAAGAGATCTGCTCCCTGCAAAACACACCCTGGAGTTGTACCGTATGATTTTTGTCCACACCCTTTCCCCTAGGTCTTGGAAATGCCTGGTCACTGGATTCCCCTGCCCCCTTCAGTACCCTGCTGAAAGAAGTAAAACTTAAGTGTGAAGAATGAACTCATTTATAACAGAATAGGCCAAACTGCATTTTTTTTTAGTTATAGTCCTTTTCCCCTCCTCGTATATAAATCAAGTTGTTTTGCAGTTTATGGGGTCTTTCGTTGTGAGAGAATCAAGCAAATGTCAGACTGCCCACTCATTCCTCCTGCCTGTTGACCCAGAAACTGCAATATCCCTCACACCCCCACCGCTTAAATTCGAGTTCCTTCCTTGTTTCCTTACTGGTGGGGCTGGGGAATGTTTAGGGCTGTTGGTTGATGTGTGACCCCACCCTTTGCATTGGGGGTGGGGGCATTGTGTTGTCACTATGCCCACTTCCTGGCCCAATTTTTTTTCCCCTTTTTCTTTTTTTTTAAACAACGTGTAAAGTATAGCCCAAGCGTGTCCTTATTTGGTAAGCTGGTTGTTTCTTGTAGGATTGCGGCTGCTTGGCAGCTTCCTGAAGCTAAATGTTTCACCATGTCCATTCTTGTTCCTATAGTGTAAAGACTTGTCTACTTTATGCCCTTCTCAGTGTCTGCTCCTCGTTTAGTGAAGTGATGCAATGGAGGGGGGAGGTCAAGTTGTAGGTTATTAAAGTGTACCTCGTTGCGATTTTTTAATTGTATTTTTGTTTTTTGTTTTTTTCCTTTAGAGAGGATCTGACGAGCTTTTCTCCTGTGTTTCTAACGGACCATATATCATGAGTTCAGCAGGTATATTTGTCCCATAGGACTTCATTATCGATACTGAGCTTGCATGCCTGTGTCTTAGCAAAGTGAATTAATTTGTATTCCGTTTCAGCTAATGGGAACGACAGCAAGAAGTTTAAAGGTGACATCAGAAGTCCTGGTATTCCATCCCGTGTCATACATGTACGTAAGCTACCCAGTGACATCAACGAGGCTGAGGTCATCTCTTTAGGCCTTCCCTTTGGCAAAGTCACCAACCTGCTCATGCTGAAAGGAAAAAACCAGGTATTTTTACTATACCACCCAAAGCAATAAGAACATGCTTAGGAAAATGGAACACTGAGGGGTGCAAATGAAAAACGGAAACAAAAAACAAGACTCATTGCTCCAAGTTTTCCTCCAACACTAATTTAGTAGTAATGCCCCAGTAATTCAAACCATGCATGGAAAAACACTACTTTTGGTGGCATCTGTGTTAATCCATGTTTCATATGCCTAGGCATTCCTTGAGATGAACACAGAAGAGGCAGCCCAGACTATGGTCAGCTACTATTCCTCAGTCACTCCAGTCATCAGGAATCATCCTATTTTTATGCAGTATTCCAACCACAAAGAGCTGAAAACAGATAATTCACCAAACCAAGTGGTATGTGCTTTGTGAGGTCTTCCAGCTTTCTCACATGCTTTTCCTCTCCCTCTGTCTTTTCTGCACTGAAAGACAACTTTTTAACTTTTACAAGGTAAAGCTTATAACATACTTTTAGTCATATTATATTGTCCAGGTTTAGGGTTTTTTTGTGGTAGTTTAACAAATTTCATTTTTTTAAAAAATGGCAGTTAAATACTAGTAGTGGTTGGTGCTAGTAAAAAAAACCCCAAAAAACGCATGCTTGTCATTCGTTTTATAGTGTAGCTGTAGCTGTGATTGCTGTTCTTCCCACTGCCCTGGAATGTTAATGAGCTGAAGGGCTTGTTTACTACTTCCCGTGTATCTTGTGGTTTTCTGTGCTGTACTGACCAAAAGCCTGTCCTCACTTTTAAGAGAAGCTTTAGAGACTTCATTTTGTTTGCATTCTACAGCTGAGGCCTTATCTACCTACTCATTCCACTGATGGAGTTGCTTAGTTTGTACATTTGTCTTGTGTAATCCGCTTGAATACACACTTCAACTGTTGTTTCAAAGACAATTTCACCCCTAGAAATAATGTCCATTACTTTAATATTTTTTTTACTTTATTATTTCAGTTATAGACATTGGTGAGCATCTTTCCTTAGTATTCAGTAGTTTGTAATCTACTGGGTTTCCTGTTTTATTTGTAAGTACCATAAGGAGTGTACCTGACTATGTAGGTGTATTAATTTGATGAATTAAACAATCTTCCTTTCCTCCTTCATGGTAGAGGGCTCAGGCAGCACTGCAGGCTGTGAATGCAGTTCAGACAGGCAGCATGTCTATTGCGGGTGTGGACCCTTCTGGTGTGACTGGCCCCAGCCCTGTCCTCAGAGTTATTGTGGAAAACCTTTTCTACCCTGTTACTCTTGATGTTCTACACCAAGTAAGCGCCCTATGTTTTTCTCGTCAGCTGTGCCCTTAACTATTAGCCTGCATGTGTATGTGTTGGAGCTGTATTCTCCATGTCTGTACTGAAATGGTGCTTAGCAAAAAGGAAAAGGTTTTTTTTTTTGGTTAATAATATTCATCCTTCCCAACAGATCTTTTCAAAGTTTGGCACAGTGTTGAAAGTAATTACCTTTACCAAGAACAACCAGTTCCAAGCTCTTCTGCAGTTTGCTGATGGTCTTACTGCTCAGCATGCAAAGCTGGTAAGTGGTGCCATCTAGAGGGCACTCATAAAATGCCTAGTTTTGTATAAATATTTTAGAACTCCTTGTTCAAGTTAATTAATCTGCTCTGGTTTTAACTGTGAAGCTAGTGCATTTGCTAAGTGCATGCTCACTATCATTTAAAAGTTTTGGATAAATTGTGAAGGTTGAATACTTCCTCTGGTTTCCACAAAAAGGCAAATTTAGTTGTTTGAAAGCTGCATTTGGCTTTTGACTAAAATGCAAATGCAGTAAAGTCACAATTTTTTTTGTAGACATTGCTTTAGAAAAGCAAACTTTTCTGATGTGTGAATTCAGTGATGCATATCGAAGCTGTGTATTGAGTTTTTTTAAAGTGTATTCCGAAATTTGTTTCCTATGGTCTTTACCCAGGCATTAGATGGGCAGAACATCTACAATGCCTGCTGCACTCTGCGCATCAGCTTTTCCAAGCTGACTAGTTTGAATGTTAAGTACAACAATGATAAGAGCCGGGACTACACACGACCTGATCTGCCCACTGGGGACAGCCAGCCTGCCCTTGAACATCATGCGATGGCAGCTGCTGCATTTGGTAAGGCATAAGTGACACATGGGCCGATAGGCCTCAGTTAATACAAATTGCAAAAATTTGAGCTGACCTGTTACTTTGCACATAACTTTCACAATCGTGGATTTTCATTGCAGCAAACAGATTGTAAATTGGAAATTCAGTTTTGAAGCAAATGCAAGTAAACTGAAAGCAAGTACATTTTATTTAGCCATGTCATGGGTCGTCAAAAACTGAAATGTTCCATCTGCTAATGAGTAATGTTGTTGGGCTAAAGTTGGAATTCACCATGTACTGAGAGCTAGGACACCAATAGATATAGCCACCATTTCATTCCGCTTTACCAAGCACTACTTTCAGTGAGGTGTTTTTATCTTAATTTGTGTAACTGAAAATATTAAATATTACATTTTCTTCTTGCAGCTACTCCTGGAATAATTTCTGCTGCCCCATATGCCGGTGCTCATGCCTTCCCTCCGGCTTTTGCCATTCAGCAGGCAGCAGGTATATCAATCCTTTCAGCTGTACCTTTTCTATGATTTCTGCTACTGAGTTGTGCATTAATTGCTATGAGTGTAACATGTTTCTGTTTTAGGGTTGGCTATGCCTGGTGTTCCTGGAGCCCTGGCCTCATTGGCCATCCCTGGGGCGGCAGCAGCTGCAGCTGCAGCAGGCAGACTGGGATTCCCCACCCTCTCCAGTGGACACTGTGTAATGCTAGTGAGCAATCTGAACCCTGAGGTTAGCAACAAGCAGAATTTATTACATGTTCAGCAAGAGGCTCAGGGCAAAGTAAGAATTCAGCTTGACCATAAGCTCCTGTTTTAAATTTTATTTGTAGTATCTTGTGGGTCTGTTCAAACAGAAGATGTTATTTAACCTTTAAGGCATGGTTTTTATCTGTTAATTTGTGGAGGCAAGGGTCAGTGTTCAGTGGATTTGATCAATTTGTATTATGTTCTATAGTTGTATATTGTTTATCTAGATAGGCACTTTGAATTTCAGTTAACATAAGCTTTGCTTTTTTCCCTCCCTGATTGTTCATTCTTTTTGTTGCTTAGTTCTAGTCTTGTAATTTCTTCCTAACATTCTGAAGTTATTTTAAGCTTGAAGATTATTTCCTGCTGATCTCTCTTTAATTGAATATACTTGTCCATTGATGCAAGTTCATACTACAGTTTCTTGGAGTTTGGAAATTGATTTTATCTACTAAGCCCTGGTTACTCTGGTCTCTGGTGTAGTGATTAGGGCTTGGCAATTTGGCCTAAAATCAAACTCTCGATTAAGTGAACAATTTAACTCGATTACGGTTAATGAACGATTATTATTTATTTATTTTTTGCCCTCATAGTTTACTGACAAGTTGCTCAGTTGTCTGTGTTTAAGCTCTCCATGCTCGACATTACATTTGCTTTTAAAGGGAAAGTAATTGAAATAATCGCCCTGGAAAAATTTGATTGACTATAGGTTCTGAATGTCGATTTCGATTACTTTTCGATTAATCACCCAGCCCTAGCAGTGCTGCATCATAGTAAAGTTCACGTAGGTATAATTCATAGAACGAACTTGCAAATGTCTTGACTATTCTTTTAAAGAGGCTTCAGCAGTTAGTCATACCTTTTGGTTATCTTAAGGAATGAATTGCTTTATATCTTTAATTGCAAGAAGAACAGCACTTTCTTCTATTGAATAATTTTCTTTAAAAGTTAACTTGACCACTTGTATTTCCGTATGTATACTGACCTTGTTTTTTACCTCCTTTTTTCTCTCCCTCCCCATTTCCCCTTACCCCATTCTTATTTTTGTTTTGAAACTGTCGTCCTGCTGTACGCACATGTCCACCTCCACATGACGTTTACACTGCCAAATTACCACACACTCATTCTCACACACATTCTACAAAATATAAATATATTCCTTACACCCCCATGTCCACCCCTCCCCTCCTTTTTCTGCTCCAATCCATTAACCATCTTCATGATCCAACCACCGTTTTTCGCCATTTCCCGTGGAACTGCCTCCTCGCTGTGGATATGTTGAACCTCCATTCTGCCTCCGATCTTTACCTGTCCCCTCTCCCTCCGCTGCCTTCCTCTGCTGTCCTCTAAAGAGAGTTACGCCCCAATGCCTCTTTATTCTTTTCGGTATGTTATCCTTAGCATCTTTTTGTTATCACTTGTTTGTTCTGTTCTTTTCCAATTTCTTCCCTCACAAGGCAGTTTGTCTTGGTTTCTGCTGTTTGTGTGTTGAGCTATATATATACTCCAAAAAGTTGCAGCAATCTCAACACCTGATTAAGGGGCTGATGGATTATTCAGAATCTTTTGGAACTTGAGATGCTGCATCTTTTTGTGCCTTACTACAGAACATTTAATATGAGATGCATGCGTTGAAATTTTGCTTGTTTTTTGCATGTCTTTTGAGGGAAGCTTTTAAACTTTGGTTAATAGTCAAGACTCCTATCATTCATTCATTCGTTTTGTAGAACCAGCCTTATTTCACCCAATCTTTTGCCCTCAAGCTAGCCTTTTACAGCGGAGTCTCACTTTCTCAAATCCGTTTATTCATATATTAAAGGAGGAGAAACACAGAAGTCTATTCCTTTTTCCACAACCTGCTAAAGTGCCACTGTTTAATTCCTCTGTCCTTGTGGCTAAACTTTTTTTTTCGCCTTGCCAACTATCTTAAATGCTGTCTTTAACCCTAGAATTACTTTCTGTTAGACCTGTACCTAGGTCATGGGAATCAAGTTCATTCCTGTTAAATAGGTAACATTGGCTAGCTGAGCTCTAAGGTTTTTTATTTGAGGCACTTTTAGTACTGTATAAAGATGCACTCATTTGATGGAGTGTCTTGATTGTGACCTGAAGTTTGTAGTAGGGCTGGAATAGTTAAAACTATAAAGGAAATTGTACACATTTAACCCAACTCATTGACTCTTTCCTTTTGTTTAGGTGTATATGGTGATGTGATTAGGGTGAAAATTATGTTCAACAAAAAGGAGAATGCTCTGATTCAGATGTCCGATGGTACTCAGGCCCAACTAGGTAAAGAAAGTCTGAATATGTCTGTAAACATTTAAAACAATTTTTGTAAAGTTAAAATAAGTTAAAAATATTGTGTCTCTCCCCCCCCCCCCCATTTCTATTTACCTAGCCATGAGCCATTTGAATGGACAGAAGTTGTATGGGAGGGCTCTGCGCATCACGTTATCCAAACACACGACTGTTCAGCTGCCTCGTGAGGGTCATGAGGACCAGGGGCTTACTAAGGATTATAGTAACTCTCCCCTTCATCGCTTTAAGAAGCCTGGCTCCAAGAACTACTCCAACATCTTCCCTCCCTCATCAACCCTGCATCTTTCCAATACCCCGTAGGGAAAAAAAAAAAAAATTGTGGTTGTGCCCCCCCCCCCCCGCTTGAAGCAAAAGGTCTTTAACATGTATGTTAATTGTCTTCTAGCCCTTCAGTTGTCGAAGATGATCTCAAGCTTCTGTTTTCCAGCTCTGGAGCCTTGGTCAAGAACTTCAAGTTCTTTCAGTAAGTCCTTTCATTAACATACGTGATCCATACTTGCTTTTCTCGGTCTCTCTTACACACAGTCTTCTTAATACTAACATAGTGATACCTTACAGGAAAGATCGCAAGATGGCCCTGATTCAGATGGGTTCAGTGGAAGAAGCAATTGAATCGCTCATTGAATTCCACAACCATGACCTTGGTGAGAACCACCATCTTCGGGTGTCTTTCTCTAAATCTACCATTTGAGAGGGAGAAAGGGCCTGTAAGAGGGGAAAAAAAGACTGAGGCTGGAATGACCAGCCACATATAAACATTAAAGTTGGGATGACCTCTGTTGAAGGAAGCCTCAACCACAACACACTTCCACCATTCCGCTATTGTATTTATGAAGTATATCGAATGGTTCATAACTTTTTTTTACGTGTCTGTGAGGACTATCACTTATCCATATTTTCCTTTCTTAAGCCTTTTAAGCCTTAAATGTTTCACAGCAAAGATTGTTTGCATTGATAAACTTGCTACTAGAGGCTTTTATTCTCTGAAAGTACTGCTCTGCTTTTCCAGAGGTACTACTTGTGCCTTACTGTTTTTTTTTTTTGTTTTGTTTTGTTTGTTTATATTCTCAAAGAGCAGTAAGAATATAATAATGTTCCTTTCTGGCGTGAAACCAATGTTTTGTAAAACTCAGTTTACAATCCAGAGGCGTACATGTCCCTCATGTACTTGTAGTTTAAGGGTACAATTAATTTCTACTTTCTCCAGGGCATTGTGTAAAGCTATTTTAACTAGCCTGAAAATACAGCCCTGTTCATCTTCCACAATCAAAAGCATTTTTTTAAAAAAATATACTGTACGTATAGACATAGAATGTTTACATTCTTATTCTTTATAATTTAATGCAATCATTTGTGTACAAATTAAGACTTTAAGTATATTTGTTTTGATACGGTTGGCCACTGCATGTTGGCCATTGGTCAGTAGAACCCATGTGATTACTGTACCTCACGTAGATCATAAGTATTTGCCTTCATGTATCGTGTTAATCTTTTATAGCTATTCTATTGTAATGCCCAATATTTTTGATGTACTCCTGTAGCTTTTTGTATGTACACTACAGCTTGAAACCAAAGGCTCTGTTCAGTTTAGACAAACGTATTTCTTTTACTTTTGCTTTCAGATGACCAGTAAAAACCTAAAATATAATTTTAAATGGCTGTGGTGGGGTTGGGGGTGGGGTATTTATATCTTGGATTCACCCCCCCAAATAATCGTTTATTTTTACCAGTTAGCACATGCGTTTAGTCTGGTCTGAGTTTTTAGTGTAGTATATTGTATTCAAAAAGATTTTAGTTGGAGGCATTACTGTTTGAAATGTATCTTTGGGCTAAGTAGTACCTGTTCCTAGCTGACTTTCAGCAGTCTGTTTCTTAGCCATTTGAATTCCTGTGTAGATGCACATTAATTCTGTTTTTGGGTTCTCCTTTAACCTTGGATACATATTTTCTGTAGCATAAAAATTGTTGGTTGTTTGTCTGTATTCAGATCTCTTGTTAAAATAGCAGGCTTTTGCCTGTGCATGGGACCAATGTGGTGAAATTCCTGAAAGAAGGCTTTGGCCTTATTTATTTCAGACCAAAAATGGCTGGAATATCTTTGATCTTTCTTTGTGCAAATTTTTTTCAAGCTTGTGTAATGTAATGTAATGTACACCATTTGCTGTGCTATTGAACACAATGTACCAATCTTTTGAAAATGGCAGGATTTAATCTTTATTATGCAGCCTTGCACAGCATTTGAACCTCAGCACACATCATCTGCCTTCAATGATCTAATGCTTTCTTTTCCTTAAAGTGGATAGATGAGGTGTAAATATTATTTTTGTACCACAATATTAAAAAGCAATAGTTTTTATATATCTGAAAGCAGATGTATATTTTGATTACAGCTGTGGACCATGAGCACGCAGAAAAGCTGAATTTATGAAACTAGGGTGTATGCTGTCTTTTCCAAATCTTACGTTTAACATTCCTTGAAGTGGAAAGTGTACTTTCTGTGTAATTTGCCTTTATTAAACATTTGTTTACTCAGATTGTGTAATTATTTTTCATATATACACAGTCCCTCTGATTTCTGACTTATGAATAGACAGTCATTGCAGCAAAAAATGTTGGAAATTATGTCAAGAATGATGTCTATTTACAGTGATATATTTATCTAGTACACCAGTAAATTGTTTTCTAGAAAAGAAAAATGAATGCCTTGGGTTAGAAACCACCCAATTATTTTTGATAATTACATACGCAGAATAGTAGAATAAGATTTATCTGGATAGATATCTGCTTGTTGAATCTGGGTTTGGTGGATGCCAGGAGAACGCTGCCTATTGGAAGGCACAGTGCTAACAGAGGTTTTGTGGTGGGATAATGGTCTGGTTTTCAGGGTTTGAGTTTGGCCTCTTCCAGAGAAGGGTGAAGTAAAAATAAATTGTATTTATTATTTTTTAATTGCAAGCTGTGAAGATAAAATACTAAAAGATTTTTTTAAGGAGTTTTGTTCCTGGTTAGGGCGTTCTCCCTGCCATCAGAAGCCGTGGGAACTTTACAATAATCGTACATTTTAAATAACTTGTATAAATTGCTATAGCTTACAAGCATAGATCACACTCACCCAGTGCCAGAAATATAGATTACCTGACCTATCTGTGACAAGATAACCCAGCTATGCAGTGATCCGTGGGGGTTTCAGGATGAACTGGAACCTTTCAGCAGGTCGTTCAGAGTTGTACACAGACCTCCTGAAAAGACAGATATAATCAGGACCGTTTTTAATCAAGAGACCAGTCAGTAGCACAAAGTTTGAGTTTATGTGGTAACTGTTTCTCATTTAGCTCTTAAGATATACACTATGGGTCGGTTTCCCGGACAGAGATTAAGCCTAGTCCTGGATTATGTAGTGCTATGAATAGGGATTTTCCATTGAAAAGTAAAGTGTAGTCCAAGACTAGGCTTAATCCCTGTTTGGGAAACTGACCGAGAATGGACAAAAGTACTGGGACTCCCCTGTTTTCCAGTCTTCATCTTAATGCTTGGGCATACCTAGATATTTTAGACAAAGCCATGGTTCCAACTTTGTGGACACAGTTTGGGGAAGTACCTTTTCTTTTCCAGCATGACTATGTCCCAGTGCACAAAACAAGCTCCATGAAGACAAGGTTGGTGTGAGAGGACTTGGCTGTCCAGCATTTACCTCAACCCCACCAAAACATCTTGAACTACCGAGATTGTGAGCCAGGCTTACGGATTGAATGGGCACAAATTCCAACCAAAAGCTTGTGGAGTGCGGATGCTATTAACCCTTTAATGCCTGAACCAAGAAATAATGGACAGAAGATTCTATTTTTTAAAAAATATTTAGTCTTTATTAGGCCCTTTAACAAAATGTAAAAAAATTTTTAACAAAAATAATTTGCATGTATGTTTTTTGTTTGTATCATATTTGAGACTTTGGGCAATAGCAAACTTTGCCATCTGTAAGATCATTGGACATATATAACATCTAAATCTTTCTTTCTTTAAACAGCTACCATTTTCCATCCTTTTTCTTTCACTTTGTAATGTGATAACCAAGCAGCCCATGCCATTTGGAACAATAATAACTTGCTCAATTTTTATGACAGTTGTGTTGACTGATTTTCCTTCTTTCTGCACACTGTACAGGTTTGTTTGGTCTGCAACTAGCTGTAACATTTCATTTGTAACAAATTTCTTGAAATGCATATATGGTGTGAACTCAGACCTTTCTTCAATGGCTTAATTTGCATTGTTATCAAACTGAGCATCTGGAGGTTCAAAGTCTGCCTTTCTCCATCTGTACTGTCTCCGCGTCTTTTTCTTTGCAGATTTTTGTGTTCTTTTGTTATGTGTTGCTGTTGGACTCTCTTCCTCTGAGCTTGTCTTGTCAAAACTTCTAGCTGTTTGTGTATTTCTCCTCTTCTTCTTAGTTTTTACTGCCTCTTCCATGCCACTGTGTTGCCTGTCTCACTGTTGGAACCCCTTCTCCAGTTTCAGTTCTATGATCAATTCTTCCATCTTCCTCACTGCTAGTACTAGAGCTTTCATCATCATGCTCTGCATTGGCAGCCCAATTCCTATCTTCCACCTCATCATCTGTCTCTACAAGGCCCTCTATATCACTCAAATTGCCATCAACGAAGCACAGGACATCTTCAGTAGTGAACTTCCTCTTAGCCATCTATATATTAGCCATAGCATAGATATTTATCCTGAGTCTAATTATTATGTTGTAAATATCACATTTCAATCTGTAAATTGTGTAATGAATGAATCAAAACACTGTATTATGGACTATGGAAGACAAATGTATATAATATCCAGAAAAAAAATAACAATGACCACTGAGGGATTACCACTAAATCTTCCTTTATACCAACTGTATACATTTTGATACAAACATTTTCTGCTCGATTTTACTACAAATTAAATGTAAAAAATTTAAGTAATTCTAAGTTTTTTGAACAAAGTAAGTACTTATTTTAAAATATTGATAAAAATGTAAAGGAAAATCTCACCATAAAATCATCAAATGACCAATGTCCTTCACCTTGACATAATCAGCAGGGTGCTAATCAGATTTTTTGAATTCTAACATACCACGTGTGAGAATTGTTGTAGTGCAACAGGTATCCAACAGGGGGCAGAAGACAAGCATCAGATAGTATACAAAAGGGTTTTATGCAAAGTTTATATCTCATGGTAATGCAATGGGTCTCAGAAATTCATGTCTCAAATATGATACGCACGGGACTAAAGGGTTAAAGACCAACTCCATATTAAAGTTTATGTATTTGAATGCCCTGTCATTGGGTCAACTGGTGGCCTGCGATCAGTAAGTCGTGGGTTTGAATCCTATGACTGCTAGGGGCAACCGTGAGGTTCCCTTGAGCAAGGTATTCCCACTGCTCCCTGGGTGCTTAAACAGTAGCTGGCTACTGCTTCACTTGTTGACTAGGTTGCAGAGAAAGAAGTTCACACGTGACTATACGGGACCACTTTACTTTAAATTCGCTGTGGGTGTAAAAATGCTCAAGCATCCCAATACTTTTGGGCATGTGTCTTTGTTTCTAAGGTAAACAACACCACACCACACCAAGAAAAGAAGAAAAAAGAAAGCAAAACGAATTTTTTGAATGCGTGTCCCCGATTAATATGAAGTTTTAATTGTGAGTGAGCTGTTTCCTCTCAGGACTGAATTGACAGAAGCACTGAAGGCTGAGTCAGTCAGCAGCAGGAAGAGAGCTGACAGTCTCGCTTCGTCCAGGTATTTAAGACTAAGGCGGTTGTTTGTCACCGGCATCTGTCCGAAAATGATTGTAAGAGCTGTCCTCTCTGTGTGTGTGCTGCTGGCTGGGTCGCTGGCCGAGTCTGTGGCTGAGAAGGAGCCGGCTGCTTCGGACAAAGCTGTCGGGCCTGGAGCCTCTCCGAGCGGAATCACCAGCAAACCCCGACCTGCAGAGACCAGAGAGTCCAACGCCACCACCACCCTCACAGGCTTCGACCTGGACAGCTCCATGATTCAGAGGGCTCTCTATGTTCTCATCGGCATCACCATCATCGGGGTTCTGTACTTCCTCGTCCGAGCTGTCCGGTGAGACTCAAGCTTACTTCCAAGCTAACTAGTAGTAGTTTTTTAGCTAGCATGCTAACCAGCTAGCTGTTTTGGTTAGCATGTCCTCACTCAGATTCCAACAAAATCTACCTCTGACTCCTGTTTCTATTCAACCCGACTCCAACAAAAACTAACTCTGCTGACTTTTAACTGTACCCATGTCATTGGCCTTACATGTCCAATCTGTTCAACGGTGATTAAGTTTGTACACAAAGTTTTTTCGATAGTCTCTTTATCTCTGGGTTGACCAGAGGAGGATGGGTTCCTCATTTGAGTCTTGGTTTCTCTCGAAGTTTCTTCCTACGGCTTTAGGGAGTTTTTCCTCTCCTCTTTCACTTTTAGCTTGCTCACTAGAGGCTCAGACCTGGATTCTGTAAAGCTGCTTTGTGACAGCATTGGTTGAATGAAAAAATTGAATTGAGTTCGTCGAATCAACCATACACAATTATACAGGGAGACAAAATGGCGAGCTCAGGTTGCACAGTGTAGACAGCATGTGAAAGGGATTACCTTGTTTATACATGTGGTGGTGTTTGATCGTGTGCTTATATTTGTATTTTCTAGTTTGAGGAAACCAGCCACACAGAGGAAAAAATACGGACTTCTAGCAAACTACGACGACACCGTGGAGATGGCCCAGCTGGAGAGCGATGAGGACGACACTACTGTTTACGAAGCCAAATCCCTCAGAAGGTGATAGAGCTGATTTGCAGGGCTTGCTCCCTGCTTTAAAGTATTTTTTTGTTTGTTTTGGTGAAATAATCTTTTGGAATGAGGCTATTGTTGCATGTAAGCAGTGTAAAGATTTTTCTAAAGTGTGACTTTTTTTTAATCAGATGAGTGAGGAGAGCCGAGAGGAGGAGGAATGTAATGAAGACAATCCATTCTTCTGATTGATTATTACAACGCTGAATGTCCATGGTTTTCAGCAATACTATGGACTGTTTTCTTGTAAAGGACTTCAATGACCAAAAAAACGTCCGTCTGTGAACTTTTTTGAGACGGTCTTGATTTATGCATTGCTAAGATGGGTGTTGAGTGGGACGGGACCCGTTTTGGTGACGTTTTGTACCAAAACTGCTGATTTCTTTGTAGGCTCTTTTTTAATGAGCCCTCCACAGTGTACTAACAAGGCATACTCCTACCCTACATCTTTAAAACACAAATACTGTGCTTGTTTTCTATTGATTCTGCGTTTACGGTCAGTGATCGACCTGTTTTTCTTTCTTTTGTAAACTTTATGCATTTCATGTCCTCTGTTTACTGTATGACTCAGTGAGTGAGGTTTTGTATTGTAATCGGCAGAGCCTGGTTTGTAATTCCCAAAAAGTTCCCATTGAGAGCATTCCTGAGCTAAAATGTTTAAGTATAAGACATTCCCACACTCTGTGGTTTGCACTTTGAGTATTTTGAGGGAGGTGAAACTAACTTACACGCTCACTTTTGGATGCATCTGCATTTTATCTTTAGTGTCTGATAGATTTCTCACTTTGTCGCTGCCAAAGCTGTGACACTTGATGGCGAGTGTGTAAAATTGCTGTATTTCCTTGATGATGAAGTGTTCTCCTGCTGTCTTTTGTTTGTTCAAACTCTGAAACATGCATCATAAATCATAAATCCTCTATTTTATAAAGGGCAAGAAGACAGATTGACTTTTCTTGACTCTTGTCAAAACCAGGGTCAAAGGCATGAGACCAGCTGATTGTTGATTCGTGTTTGTTATAGTGCCATTTGGATGGAATGCATGAAATATCTGCAGGTATTTAGTATTCTATAATCAGACGTGTGCCTTTAAGTCATCTTTTTTTTATCTCAACTGTGATCTGAATGATTTGCGATGATCTGTTTTCCGATATTTTGAAAGCTTTAATTTTCTTAGTAAAAAAGATTTTGTATTTAATATATGTCTAAATCACCCTTTCCAAGGTTTCGGTGAGTGAGGGCAAAAAGTCCAGACTGCTAATAAATTTCATATGCTGTTTTCTAAAATGCGACTTGCCCTCCTATGAAGGTTTTGGAGGCAACAGAATAGGCCTAATTGTGAACATCAGGACTTTGTCCTGATCTGTCCACGTACGGACAAAGGAAGTCAGGAAAGTCTTGCCCACTTGAACTCCAGTTCCACTTACTGCTTTTTTCAGGTACCTATAAGATGATTTTCGGTACAGACCTACATTAAGATGAGTGAATATGTTTCAGGACTTCTGCCTCTGCTGCTCTAATTCAAAACTGCTGTTGACAACAGCGTTTCCTTAAAGTTGCTTTCAAATAAAGAGTTCTACTACTTGCTTTTGTAGGGGTGACATTTTTTCATCAAAAGTGCTAAGAACCTTGAAAAAGTTGGATTTTCTTTTTTTTGAAGTAGTTAGTACTAGGTAGCAATTACACTATATTGACAAAAATATTGGGACACCTGACACCAGCAGGGGCTTTAATGACCTAGTATTTGAAAACAGACTTTAACATGGAGTTGGTCCCCCATTCACAGCCAGTAACAGCTTCCACTCTTCTTGGAAGGCTTTCCACAAGATTTTTGTGTTTATGAGGTCACTGATGTTGGACGAGAAGTTCTGGCTTATCTCTGTTCTAGTTCAGCCAAAAGATGTTGGATGGGGTGGAGGTCAGGGCTCTGTAAGGGCCAGTCATGTCTTCCGCACCAAAATTCCTCCAGCCATGTCTTTAAGAAGTTTGATTTGCACTGGGGCCCTCCTGTTGGAATAGAAAAGGTTCTTCCCCAAACTGTGTTTGGCAAATTTGGATGAATGTTGTCCAGAATGTCTTGGTCTGCTGAAGCATTAAGTTGGCCCTTCACTGGAAATAAGGCCCCCCTGAATGCAGCAACTAGAGGTGTGTCCCAATACTTTTGTTCATATAGTGTTCGGTGTGGAGCTGAAATGAAACTTGATTTGTGGAAAGGTTCAGAACAGGTAATTTAAATTTAGAATAAACAAAAAACAAATAAATAATCAATCACTCTGTAAAAAAGTTTTTTTGTGAGTTGGGAGGAGGAACACAGGTTTGGGTCCAGATGCCTCCACCTGTTGTTTGGATTTGTGAAACTCCATCCTAATTTAACTTAATGAAGGACTGACTGAAACTACAAGTAAAACTTGGCTCCACAAAGAACACACTGATATACTGACCATAAAATGACTGTTATTTGCATTTTTTTATTTTTTGTTTTATTTATTATATTAGTGTGACTCCTCCATCTAAGCAGGTATGGAGCATTAAACTACACAAACTTTTCTGGGCAAAAAATAAAATCTATCTTTTATTGGATTTTATTTTCTTGGATTTATTATTATTTTACGTTCTTATGACCTCACAGTAATAATACTAATATTTCTAATAAAAACGAAAGTACTTCAATAGTCTAACAGTCTATAGATGGTGCATTTACAGTTACAACCCTTTTAAAGGAACAGACGTACCCTCACTATTTTCTAGGGGCATTTCTGAATTAAATTATTTCATTTTATGCTTTTCAGTTAATGAGAGCTGCTTCTTTGCTAATGTGACTAGAATTAATTAACGATGCTCTTATTTGTGCAAATAAAGCTGCTAGGTCTGTCACTTTAAACAAACCGAGACCTTGTTCTGTGTTGGTTGCAAAACTGATTTACTCTTTCCAGCCCGCCCATAAAGTGACTCTCCACCAGATGGCGCTCGCTGACCGTCTACATAAGAGACAGGCTCGTCCAGTGGAGGAAGATCAGCATTGTGAGGTGAACGGAGGCAGTTTACACAAATATACCAAGACTGAGGGTGCAGGGTTTATGCTGAGAAGTCTATAAGAACATATTACACATCTTCACTTTAGTCCAGAAAACAAAAACAGTCATACTAAATCTGAAGGTCAGAAAGACACTTAGAATATACATTTAATTTAAGGAGAGAGAGAGAGAGAGAGAGAGAGAGAGAATACATAGACAGATAAATAGATCGATCGATCAATAGCAGCTCGTAGCTTAGTGATTAGGGCGTTTGCCCTGGAATGTGAAAGTCGTGTGTTCGAACTCTTCAGCAAGGTCCTGGGCATTGTGTTCTATCTATCTGTATTATTTTGGTTTCAACGTAATATAAGTCTGTTTTCACTATTTTGAGTAACTGTGTGCTGCAATCAATTAATGAAACAAAAATTGGTAAATTTCTAGTGAACTGAATTCTTGAAAAAGCGTCAAAAGTACCAGACCATTCTGATGATCAGTTCATCTGTGGCTTTAACAAAGACCCTCTAAATACACAATAATAAAATAACGTATATCATGTAGAGCTGGGATTCACGGATCCTTTGTCGGATCCGACTCCTTCTGAGTCACTCAGTAAACTGATCCGGATCTGCGA